>OY776112.1:297771913-298026913 GCA_963675035.1 Allygus modestus
TTGTAAACCTTTTGTTATTATGGTACCGTTTAAAAAACAAATAATTTAGCTGCACGTTAATTTTTTACAGTGGTTATATTTATTGCGTTTTAACTATATTCAAATATAGACAATACAAAATCAAAGAATAGCCTCTCTCTTGCACCCAGTAATTCTTCATCTCTATGTTATGTATACGGATCACTGCCATTCAAATCCAAAGTAAACACATAGGTTTTACCACAACAATCAATAATTATTATATTACCTTTGTAATTATGTAATAATAAATAAGCAGCGCAACATGAAAAATGTTCCTGATATAATAGTAGGAGGTTTTAATGATTTGTTCTGTGTCAGTTTTCCGGTCTCTATGCAGCGACTTGGAGGCAATGAGATATTAGTTGTACCGTATTAGTTAATATAGTATTAGTGGTTCCTTTTAGGTTATCCTCTAAACCCACCTTTCGTTCGTACACTGTTTTAGGGGATTCGATACCAACGTCTAAGCTTGAAAACCCAGTCGAGCTCGAGCTTTGAGATGAAACAAATGATCCTCCTCGTCTGTATGTAGGGTCCAATGAAAGAGCTCTTTTAAACAATGATTTACTTCCAATTAATGGAACAAACACCAGATGGATTATTTAGCATGATACTTAAACAAATCAAAGTAGAGGGTGTTTCTTTTTAAAATGCAACTCAGGATTTGCAACTCAGAAAACCTAAAAATATTTAACGTAACTCAGTTATGTTTAAATTCTCTTAGCACTTGCTAAAACTGATTTCTATTACTCCATGAAACGTAATTCTTAGAGCTTTGTGCTCAAAAACTGCACCTTAATAATTTATTTAACGTCCTAATGATGAGTTTTCTAACCGGTTTAATATAATATAAATTAAGTGAGTAAATGTTAATTTATTAACTAGTAATGTCGCTAAAATGTAAACTGGTATTAATTAAATAAAATATCCACCAGTGGATAACAAACAATGAAGCTTTCAAAATTCACTTGTGAAACCTTTAAATAAATTCTGCTGATCCTTCATACAATAAGGCCATTACTGACAGCCATTCCCGTCGTTATGATGATGTGCTGGCGTAACACTCGCAACATATTACTTTAACAGTTACTTTTAGTGCCGTGTTTTACTTTGTGTATAGTTAAAGTCTTTTATGTAAGTACAATATAAGAGCAAATATATTTTGAAATGCTGAGAAACTAGACGTAGTTTACCTTATCCCGTTTACATTAAATCAAATTATTATTTAGTTCCTAAGTATCCCAACTTAAATTTAAATCTGGGAAGTGCTAGGATTTCTTGAAACTTGTAATGCACTTATATTAATGTACTTAATGTAATGTTACAATTTGTTAAGAAAAAAACACTCTATATATTATTCTTAACGGTATGCATTTGCCGTGGTAGTGTTCATAACAAGCATTAATTAATTATACACATCAATATAATATAAGAACACCAAACTACCTATGAATAAATACTACCAATCATTGAGTTTCCCACGTGGCTGAATTTAGAGGCGAACGGGATTAAAACTGAACTGGAGTATGCACTTAAAAATCAACAGGCGTGAGGAAGGAATAGGAATACGCATTTTTTCTACCACAGTAAATCATGGTTTACTTGGTCACGAAATTTGATGAGTTGTATGACTTTGTTATTTAATTTATTTCTAATTTACGTTATTGAAATAAATGTACATATCCTAAAGTATTTTATTTAACTAATCATTATGAACAATTGCAATTTGTAATCAACTTTGAAACAAGCTCGTAATAGAAATCGACAAAAAAAGTGTAATCCACCTTCAGCAAGCTGATGTATAAGACGTTTGGCATATGATTCAAAGTGACAAATTTCAACTATAATACTGAGCTTAAAAAAGCAAAATTTACTGATGGATAAAGGCAAATAATCTTTTTTACCGATCATGAAACATTTCCTTCAAAAATTGAAAAATGCACTCATAAACATTATCAATGTTGTATCTACATTACGAGTCATATGAACGAACATTAGAAGTATCAGTTGAGACTCCAAACA
The DNA here is from genome assembly GCA_963675035.1 of Allygus modestus. NCBI lineage: Eukaryota > Metazoa > Arthropoda > Insecta > Hemiptera > Cicadellidae > Allygus > Allygus modestus. The sequence continues at coordinate 297,773,957 of OY776112.1, forward strand.
AACCTTTATCAACAAACACCGTACGAGCCTCAGTAGGCCCATTTACAACAACCCGGGGCGTTTTACGTTCAACAAAAGAAACAATCAAGAGCGAACTTCCTTAAAAGAACATTACTTTCAGCTGCTTTATCATAATCTCCCTCTAAAATTTTGCTTCTAATACTTGTTTTGGCTATGTATAATTTTTGTCATTACTGCAGTGACGGGTAGGAAACTATGTGTAATAAAATGCCTTAGTATTAAAATCAAATAGCTTTTACATCCTTACAACCTTTATTTTTTTGGTTGTGAATTGTTGGCACCAAACTTATTATAATTACTACGACAATAAATATTTATAAATTCGTATTAATTATATTATTAAGATAATTACTATCAGTTATATTCCTTCTTTACAGAACAACCTTGTAAAAATATTATGCAGTGCTTCTCAACGTACCTTTACAATATCTTTAGCATTTTACTTACAATCATGACAAATGTTAAATTTATTAAATAATAATAATAATAATTTATTTATTCTAAATATAAGCTATTTTTCAACCTCCGAATAAAAGTCAGTAAATTAAATCAGAGTAAATCGTGACAGTAAATTAAGCGCTTAAGTGCTCCATTAGATGGAAAATGAAGATGTATTGTAAATAAACTTATGAACAAGTTTTTTGCTACAATATTATTGTAACGCTATTTTTATTGTTCAAAAATTTATTAGTATACATTATTTGGCATGTATAAATTCATAAAACATACGCAAACAATTGACAACTTATTAAGGATTTGTTAAAAGGTGAACCATTAATTAATTTTTATTTAACAAATAAAAATATATTTTGCAAAAAAAATATCGGAGCTAATTACCTTTGCACAAACAAATACAACAGTAAAAGCAAAACATAATATGTAAAATATGTGGACATTAGAATTCCTAACAGAAAATACATATTACTTTTAAGTCGTTTTATATAATATTGGTTGGTTAACATATTAAACGGATCATAAATAAATGTTTTAAATATTTTCGTAAATTTTTCTGGCCAGAGTCAGTGGAAACAATTTGTAAAGTAAGTTTCCTGGCTGAGGTGTAATGCTCCCGTACAAAGTGAAGCTAGCCCTCTAGATTAACCACCTGGTCATTAAGATTCGGCGGCGTTCCGCGTTACGAAATTTTGCTTATCTTCATTTTACTGTTTAAACGACATAATGTGTAAGATTTACACAAGCGCGTTCGCTTCTCTGAGGAAGCTTAACACACGCAATTAAAAAGGTAATTTTAAAAGGTTTTATACAGTTTACAAGTGTTTACTTGATCTTGATTCATCGTGGTTTATTGAAAATTATCCTAGGCAATGTCCAAACGAGTCCGCACGTAGTAGTGAATTTCCGCATTAAAACCTTGAAAAAATCGAATGAAGGGTTTAAAATAACACTGGTAAATTTGTTTTGGAAAATTTAAAAATTATTTTGTTGGCTGTTCTGATCCTCCTGGTTATACTTAAATTCACAATTAGGATGACAATGTTGTACATTATAAGGTTAGGAGAAGGTAAAGACAGGATAAGTAGTTGGTATAGGGGTATTTGGGGTGATAAAACTACATCAAGATATGAGAAATAGCCTTTTCCAGTGTAAAATCCCCATAAGACAACGAACTGTGTAAAGACAATTAATACTTTCTTTAATAACTCGGTAATTATTTATGCTAGAATTACAAGAGAGGGCTTAAAACTTTCGTCACACTAATCTCCATCTTTTTACATTCATTAATTTTACATCTGGGGCTTTTCTGACCCTTTTTGGGCGTAAAAACACAAAATTTAAAAAATTAAAATCCCAAAAAGAGTGTTAGAGTTGTCTGATTGTTTTGCCCAACGAACTTGTCCAACTGTTTACAAAAGGGAAGGTTCCCACCAAATTTTAAGTAAATCGGACAGAAACTGCGACCGCTAGAGTGCGAACATACATATATATATATATATATATCAAAACATTAAATTATATGTATATAATTATATATATATATATATATATATATATATCAAAACATTAGATTCAAATATAGGACTACTGAGTAAATCAAAGAGTAAATTAATAATAATAATAATAATAACCTCTATTTGCTTTACAATAATAAATATTCCATTGGCAATAAACATTAATTTTTTACCAAAATAGCATTAAAAGATACAATATTTAAACATTAGGTTACATACTTCTTTGCATTATGGAATCTGATTCTACCTTCCCGATTCCTAAACGTCGTGAAACTTTGTTTTACTAATCATTGACGGAAAAAGTCCGCATTAATTTACTAAGTATTATCTTATGGTTCCTCACATTCCACTATAAGTAACAGCTACCTGTTACTGTGGTTGTAACATTATACATACTATGTAAGACGACATAGGACGTTAAGTGGAGTTGTTATGTTTTTCCATGCCATAAAGTTGTATCATTTAAATATGCGTGTGTTAAAAATGAGTCTTATACCACTTTATGCTGGAAATTAAAATACCCGCCTAAAAGAAATCTCATACTCAATGCCAGTCACTTATATTCATGCGAGTGAGTTTATTGCCACTGTTATAACCTATAGCTGACGGTTTGATGTATCATTTAATTAACCCACATTTACTGTGAAACGTGTCAGTGAATTTCCTTGTAAATGGGACAATTAATACACTGCATTGTGCATTATAATGTTTCAGGCAATCTAATATCTGAACGAACGAAATTTGGTTTGGTATGTTACCATTACCAAACTAACATATTTTACTAATTACATTATTACTAATTACTAATTACATTGTACAATTACGTCATTATTTCTATTTACTAATTGAAGACTCTGGATCGTTAAATAGCATGATTGTTATTAGTCATATTTTACGATCCAATAAAGACAAGACGTCTTAGAGAACTAGGTTTTGCCATTGGAATGCAATCATTGTTCCATGTTTACAAGGTCAAGTGCATAAGATAATTCTTTATTTTCTTTAATTCTATATCTATGAGATATAGTAAGTTACTTGTTTGTTAATATAATTTGTGTTTAGCATATTTTAAATAAATTAGTCATCATAATGACTAAAACAAGTTAAAATGAACACTTAACACGCTTATCACATGTTAATGTATATTTAAGTTTTCGTTTGAATATACTAAACGTGTTAGTTGTTAATTGTAGCTGATTCTAATCATCATGACGATACCTCATTCAAGAAAGATAAAAAAAGTATCTCATACCTTCACATAGTCAATATGGACTGATGATGATAGTATGGTGCCAAAACCGACGTCTTTTAGACGTCCATCTTTATTGGATCATATGGATTTATAATAATACTCATAGTATTTTTTTAAGTGGTCTTTAAACTTTTTTAAATAGATGAATAGTTAATGAAATTTTTTAATTTGATGTAGTTATAAATAATGCTTAAAAGTGAAATTGTGTTAGTTTGACAATGTCTAATGCATTACCTACTTTTATGTATGCTGACTAGTAAAATCTTGAATATTGAATCTTGGAATATCGGTCAAATTAATGACTATTGTAAACGTAAAATCACCAAAGCTCTACTTGGGCATTTGATCCCATAGCATAACTATAAAATTATTTTATAATAACTAGTTTCAATTTACAATTGACATGGACTAAAGTATTAATAAATTCAACAGTCAATGCTAAATATACCTCTTTGAAATACTTTCCAATACATTATGTTTACCTTATGTTTATCTGAAACTCAACGATACAGTGTGAGAATCATCACGTGAGAAAGATTGTTTGCTCAGAATATATTGAGCAGTAAGGATCAGATTGCCACCGTTTCTTTGAATATTCCCTCTCCTTGGATTATCAGTATTTGAAAAAAAATTGTATGTTAACATTCATTATTGCTATATTACTTTATAACAAATAGTAAAACGATTCGTCAAAATCTGCTATCTTTTTCAGTATAAAAATGATATCTTACAATTTTTGTAAGGAATTAAGAATAAATTTATACAGGTTTTTTACAACACATTTTACCCTTGAATTTATTTAAGAAGATACGAAGGAACGATTCACTAAAATACATTAATTATAGTTAATAATAATAATAATAATTTTGATTTTTTTTGTATTTAGGTTCTAAGTTACTCAATTTTCATTTAACGAATGTTTAAAGAAGGCAATAATAAAAGTAATTTTATTATTCCTTTATACGCACGTTTTATCTCTGTAAATTGAATTATATGTTCGATAACCTAGTTAACCGGATATCCGTTAAACATAACCTCAGGTGATTTCAGATACAACATTTTTTTGTGTCGTAACAGTTTAGCTCATTTTTACATTTTAATGCGTGGGTTTAAAAATACTAGCATTTTAGCAAATTTGTTTAGAAATTTATAGCATATAGAAAACAACACAATTTTAAATGTAATACATAATACTTAAATGAGAGGTAATAGTGTGAATATTAGTTTTAATAATCCAACAACAAGTAAGTAAATTCATATGTCTCCACTCTCCCGCGTTTTATATAAAGAAAATATTATCCAATCATATTTAAACTGTTTTCAAAAACATAACTTTTAAATAGTGACTTAGTAGTTGTAGTATACACTTCTTTAAACCACAGTTCTTTGTAAGCGACTAGGACCCGTTGCCCATTAGGCTCTCCACTCAGACTGGTGAAAGTTAAGTCTGGGAGGAGCCATTATACTCGGAACTGCAATCACTGTTACAAAGGCGGAACTTATCTCCGACAACTTCTTTATTCTGAAACTATGGATGATTCGTTCTGTTCATCACATAATTATAGCTTGAATGATTGATTTACTATTCAATACTGGATTTGTCTCACAACTTAGTATTATTACATACTATTCAATGTCAATAAAATATTTAACATGTTTTTATTAGCTCGCTTTCTTGTCTGTTCGGTACAAATTTTCCCATGGATTTTAAACTAACTTACCGATGATCTAGAGACTTGCAACTTGAAACATAGCTCAGAAATCAATGGAAATGCAATATTTAATAACTTTATTGAAATAAAACATATATTGAACTTGATATGACACAGTCGTTTTTAAATTTAGCATATTAATGGCTCGGAAAAACTTAAAAAAGGATATTTACAAAATTTGTTATACAGTGTATAATATTTGTGGCAAAATATAATTTATTTTACACAGTATAAATTTAATTTCTTTGCTAAATACTTTTATTGTAACCTGTATAAAACATATTGTTACAAAAACGCCACCTCATAATTTTGCGATTTACTGTACATTAGAGCGCGTTATATAAGTTGGTCTTCAGCATGTATGTGTAAAATTGTGTAAGTCTTACCGTTGTATATGTAATAAGACAATTATTTTATCAAAATGTTTAGAATATTGTTTGCTCTTCAACCGTTGTAACGAAGTTTTTTAAAACATTTGAAGTATATCTATGAAATACTTTTACAGTATTAGAAAAATTTTAATTTCAGGGTGAAATTGGTTTTCCTATTCATAAACATACGAACATAGTACATAAATTATAAAAGTAAATATTGGTTCTAGATTTGAATACAATGTATAGTTGAGGTAAAGATTATTTTCATACGGAGCACCAACTCACTCCTATAACCCTATGATTGCCTTACAGACCACAGCTGTAACCCGGCCAGTGTATAATTGACAAGCCAACAACCCTGGAATCTTGTGTTTTCCAAATGGAATTTTGTTAGAAAACGTGCGGACGTTTGTATAGTCATTTACTCAAATTATACTAGTCACTCTCTTCACATTCCTCACGGTTCATTAGAATACGAGCCATTGTAGGTCTAATACTTCACATACATTGTGCTAAAAAAACGCATCAACCACGATATTAATTTATAGCGTATTGGGCCAGAATTGATGCTTCGGAAATGACCAAACAATAATAAAATACCAAATACAACACATTTCATATTAATTTTACTTATAATTTTGGGAATAACAGAATACTACGGTTGATTCCATGCCAATGTGAAAATAGAAGTAGAATTATTCAATCCACATATAAAACCAAGGTAATTCTTTATTAAAGCCCACAGAGCCCTCCAATAGTCGAAACACACAATGTCTGACACTCTCAGTATTACATTGTACCATCAAAAAACGTTCCACTACTTTATAAGGGATGATGGAAAAGTATCCGTAATATTTATGTAATATGTAATATGTATATCTACATGATTTGAAAACCTGCTCATTTATGCTAAAGATTATGAATATTTAAGTATATTTTCACAAAGCCACTTACTTTTCAAGAACGATTCTGAATTAGCTCAATAAATGTTTAAATATTACCAAAACAAATCATAGATATATCGCAATACAACAAAAATCTTATCTACAGTTGGATGTTAACTTTAAACAATTCATTAAATAAAAATAATTTGTTAAATACCACGTTTTTAAAACGGACTAAAAAGTATAAAATAATTTATCCTATCCCCATATACATAGGTCGTCTTGAAAATTTGTGATTGTGAATATTTAGTAGTGAAGAAAATACTTGTAAGATTTAAAACTAAAACCGTTGGCTGTAAGCAATAGATAATTGATGAGTATATTCACCTATTGAATTATCAGCTATTTTTATACCTCAATAAGGAAACATAAATGTTATTGATTTCAGATCAAACTGATGTGCTGTTGTGAAACTTCTGTTTTCCTACCAACAGCTACTCTACTCTCTGCTTAATTATTATCTATTGCATGCGCCCCACGTTTTTCGTTTTAAATCTTACAAGTATTTTCATAGCTACTAAATATTCACAATCAAACATTTTCAAGACAACCTATATGGATGGGGATATGATAAATTATTTTATACTTTTTAGTCCGTTTTAAAAACGTGGAATTTAAAATAGTATTTTTATTTAATAAATTATTATCTATTTTTCATTTTAGTCTTTCATGTGTAATCTGTATCTGTAATCAATTTTAAAGACCTGTATCATATTACGACAGAGGCTTGTGGGGAATTTAAGTTCGGTTAATTTTTGTATCTGTAATCATATGTTCTAGGTTTACTTTGAAATGTTTGTTTATGCTTACATTTTAGGTTATTGTGAGTTTAAAATTAAATAAAGTATTCAAAAAATAATTTTATTTCAATAAAGTTATTAAATATTGCATTTCCATTGATTTCTGAGGTATGTTTCAAGTTTCATGTCACTAGCTCATCGGGAAGTAAGTTTAAAATCGATTGAAAAATTTGTACCGAACAGACAAGAAAGCGAGCTAATAAAAACGTATTAATTCAAATAGTTTATTGATATTGGATAGTACGTAATAATACGAAGTTGCGAGACCGAAACAGTATTGAATAGTAAATCAATCATTCAAGCTATAATTAATGTAATCAACAGAACAAAGCCCCCATAGTCCCCAGAATAAAGAAGTTGTCGGAGATAAGTTCCGCCTTTGTAGCAGTGATTGCAGTTCCGAGTATAATGGCTCCTCCCAGACTTAACTTTCACCGGTCTGTGTGGAGAGCCTAATGGGCACCGGGTCCTAGTCGCTTACAAAGAACTGTGGTTTAAAGAAGTGTATACTATCACTAAAGAAGTCAATAAGTCACTATTTAAAAGTTATGTTTTTGAAAACAGTTTAAATATGATTGGATAATATTTTCTTTATATAAAACGCAGGAGAGTGCAGACATATTAATTTACTTACTTGTTGTTGGATTAATAAAAATAATTTTCACACTATTACCTCTCATTTAAGTATTATAGATTAGATTACTGCTTAGTTATAGATTAATTGTGTTGCTTTCTATATGCGGGTGGCATTGTTAAACCCAAGCATTCAAATGTAAAAGTGAGCTAAACTGTTACGAAACAATAAAATGTTATATCTGAAATCACCTGAGCTTATTTTTAACGGATATCCGTTTAACTAGGAAATCGACCATATGGTTCAATTTATAAAGATAAAACGTGTACATAAAGGAATAGTAAAATTACTTTGATTATTGCCTTCTTTAAACATTCGTTAAATTAAAAATTGAGTAACTTAGAACTTAAATACAGATCATACAACTTACTTGTCCTCATTAAACCGACAAATAATTCAATTCCACTTGCATTTGTAATGAGTAAAATCAAGTTTTCACTAAAATGGAATAATACGGTGTTCAGTTACATTTTGATATTCATGCTCTAACTTTGTGACATTTGCCTGTATAATTAATTTATGCTTAGTAAAGTATCCTAACTTCTTGAATTAAATCAGTTTATATATAGTAAATAAAATATTAAGGAGTAAAAGAAATATCTAATGGGTAAACTCACCAGAGACTTTTAAGTCCTCAAAGGCTTTGTTAGGTGGAAACGATAAATTTATCACCGTAACAGAACTGTCTCACAGAAACTTTGACAGTAATGGAATTTCAAGTCAGGTGCATAACATTTACAAAGTTAACTAAGATTAAACAAAGATTTAGTATTACAAAGAAAAACTATTTAAAATAATATTATTTTTAACCATAATAAATGTATTTTAGTGAATCGTTCACTAGTATCTTCTTAAATCAAATCAAGGGTAAAATGTGTTTTATAAAACCCGTATAACTTTATTCTTGATTCTTTGAAAATTCTGTAAGATATTATTTTTATACTGAAAATATAGCAGATGTTTACGAATCTTTTTCCTATTTATAATAAATTAATATAGCACTAATGTATGTTAACACACAATTTTTTCAAATACTGATAATCCAAGGAGAGGGAATATTCAAAGAAACGGTGGCAATCTGATCCTTACTCCTCGACATATTCTGAGCAAACAATCTTTCTCACGTGATGATTTTCACACTGTATCGTTGAATTCCAGATAAACATTAGGTAAACCTAAAGTATTGGATTAGTTAAATGTAATAATACTTTAGTCTATGTCAAAAACTAGTTTCAAATTAAATTATCTAAAAACAACGTTAAGTTTGATTTTTAAATGTTAAGAATTAACTTATAAAATATTTGTATAAACTAAAAACAAGAAAAGATTCATACCATTATACATTAGTGCTGGTACGAATAAAACCTCTGCCCTTTTCTTACACAAATCTCATATCATGACTTTACACAAAAAATGTTTACGTTCTAAAACCGATAATAATAATAATAATTGTTATTCCGTGACAATGGTTAACAATTTATTGGAATTTACATCAAAATAGTTAATTTATGGCGAAATATTTTAATCAGGCGAGGTAGGCCTGAGCCCTAACTTTCCCTTCCTGAGAGGGTATGCTCCTTTTTTGGGATCTCGAGTAACAGGTTCCCTCCATTGATTTAAAATGCATAGTAAATCGTATAATGATTTTAGTTTAATCAACTTACGCAATAGTTAGGTAACTTTGTCTACGCGTTAAAATAATAACTTGAATTCTGTTTGAGGCGTTTGTGAAAGAACATACCGACAAATCAGGTTATACCTACCTTAATTGACTTTTGTTGACTAAGCTGTAAATTTGTGAGGGTTAGTTTTAACTATATACGAGGTGTATCTGAAAAACACCAACAAACTTTTGGATATTGTTCCTGAGGTCAAAATAAACAAAAAATATCATATAAGTATATAGCCTATATCGCTTCGTTTTTCGTCTGTCAGTCTGTATGTGATTTTAAAAAAATATATACAAATTTACGAACTGCTTAAGATATGGTTTTCAAACTTACAAAAAATATTGATGGGTATAAGGTCTATTGCCCTATGAAGTTTTAGTTTTCTAACCTTAACCGTTTCAAGATGGCGGTCAAGTTGGCTAGTCGTTAAACAATAACACCAAAATCTGTAGGTTTAAAAATATGTATATCATTAACGTTTTATTTTAAATGTTATTACAAACGTAATTACACCTAAAATTTAAAAATCAGATGAAAAATAAGCAAGCTATGATTGTTTAAGTTGTATCAGGTCACGAACCTCAGGCGCGAAGTGCACGCGGGCGGCACGGCAATGCGTTTTTTGCTGTTGTAAAAATCACATACAGACTGACAGACGGAAAACTAAGCTAGATAGGCTATACACGTATATGACATTTTTTGTTTGTTTTGGCCTCAGGAAAAATATTCCAAGTTTGTAGGTGTATGTCAGATACCCCTGTATGATGTGTATTCCAATACCTCCACAAACTATAATATATTATGTGATTGGGAAATGAGTTTGGAAAAAATTATGAAAAATACAACTAAAGGATAAGAATGTGTAAAATTGATGCAACACATTAATACTAATTTATTATATATTTTTATTCTACGTTCCATTTAGTGGAAGTTTTAACTTTCAGCACCAATGAATGTGGCTGAAACCTTTCTAACTATTATTGGCTACTTCACTCATTTTCCTACACCTAGCCTAAGTAACAAACGTTTACGTGGCAAGCGGCCCCTTAAAAAATAAGTTTACCCTAAAATTACGTAATAGAAAAGCTTATACAATTTCCACTACAGCACAAACCAACCTTATTTATTTATTATCCAACAGCAGAGGCAATATACACCGAATGAAGTACAAGTACAAAAACAAATTCATGACACAGAAATTTCAACAATGAATATAAAATTTTGAAAATCAACAATTCAAGACACAATGCAACAGAACAATACAACAATCAAAGCTAATATGAAATTATACAAGTTGATGATTTGCAACAATAAATAACCAGTTACTATGTGCAAGCATGCAACGTTTTTATTTATTTTTTATTTAGCTATATCAAAACAAAAATACCCCCCGTCGCAGCAAACCTGCGTACTCAGCGAATTTCCAATGCATTGATATGTTTCTCACTAGTACATAAAGCCACTCACCAAGTTTGACAAAAATACATTCATAAATAAGTGATTTATTACATTTTATTTATTCCCCATAAGAATAACATTAGGACTGAGTACGCAGGTTTGATGCAACGAGGAAGATAAGAAATGATTTTTTTATGCAATTATCAATGTAACTGAACCAGGTGAAGCTACTTACCATGTTTTATTAATTTATGTTCATAATTAAGGGAGATATAAAACTTTACTTATTCTCTATAAGAATAACATTAGGGCTGAGTATGCAGGTTAGCTGCTACGGGGACAATCAAAAAAACATTTATTTTTTGTGCAATTATCAATATACCAGTACAACATGAAGCCACATACCAAATTTCATCAATATACATTCATAAATAATCAAGATATCAAATTTTATTTATTCTCCATAAGGATAACATTGGACAACGTACTGTGTTTAGCACTTTGAATATCTCTGCAACGGTTTGACGTAGAATCACAATTTAAACACCAAATTGATTGTTTTGTGGAGCTGAAGTGATTGGTAAAAGAAAATTTGAAGTTTAAAGTAAAATTAACTGAGGAAAAGCCAAAAACCTTTTTCCCATAAGATTAACATGGGAGATTTTATGAGCATGTTTTTTGGATTTTTTCCGCAACCACTTAACCTAGGTTAATAATTCAAAATACCAAATTATTTGTTTTTTTAAGCTCTATAACATGGTCTAAACCTGAATTAAGTGTTTTAAAAATTATAGGGTAAAAAATGCAAAAAACAGATTTTTGGAAAATTTAAAACCCCCATAAACCCCCCTTCCCATAGTCCGATTTTTCTGGTTTTCGAACTTAAAGTCATAAATGTCAGTTTACACATTTGAGCCAAATTTCATCGAAATCGGACGTTTTTTACTCAAGTTATCGCATTCACGGACACATATATATATATATATATATATATAGATATATATAGATATATATATATAGATATATATATATAGATATATATATATATATAGATATATATATACATATATATAAATTTGAACGAATAGTGTTTTGGACATCTGGGGACCTCAAAACAAAAAGTTATCATGGTCTCGGGCTTAAGTCTTACCATGAGACCTACGGTAATAGCTTCTTCCCTATAGGGGAAATTCGCTAAAAGCTAAATAAAATGTAAATACAAGTATAAATGTTATTGAGTGACAACAGAGTGGTCGGTAGAGTCAGAATGAGTTAAAAAAGTAAAATACAGATTTTAATTTAAAAGTGAAAATCAAGAGGAGGAAACCAGGGGAAATCTTCTGCCTGGCTTGACTACTAATATCTATCTGAATATCCATCTCAGCAATATCTGAATATCTCTCTTGCGATATTGATTATGTTGAATAAGGCACCACGTATACCATGTTAAATTGAATGTAAATATTTTGTTCTTATTTTTACCTAAAATAAAGTGTTTTTTTCCTGTATTTTGGTTACCATAATTTAATATTTATCAAACAAAAATATCCTCATCATTTATTAGAAGTATTATTTTTTATTTAGACTCTATACCTGTATGCAATAAAAGTAATAACAAACAAAATAAAAATATACAGAATAATTTAAAAAAATCATAAAATTAAGCTATATTAGAAATTATTGCCGCAATATTACATGCCAAATATAAATAACCCCGTCGCAGCAAACCTGCGTACTCATAAAATTTCCAATGCATACATATGTTTCTCACTACCTCATAAATCCACTTACCAAGTTTTATAAAAATACATATACAAATAAGAGATCTATAGCATTTTATTTATTCTCCATAAGAATAATAGTAGGTATGCAGGTTTGCTATTACGGGGATAATCAACAAAAAAACTATTGTTTGTGCAAATATCAATATATCCAGTACTACGTGAAGCCACACACCAAGTTTAATTAATATACATTCATAAATAATCGAGATAACATATTTTATTTGTTCTCCATAAAAATAACATTGGACAACGTACTATGTTTAGCACTCTGAATATATCTGCAACGGTTGGACGTAGAATCACAATTTAAACACTAAAATGATATTTTTGTGGAGCTGAACTGATTGGTAAAAGCAAATGTGAAGTTTACATTAAAATAAACTTAGGAAAAGCCAAAAACCTTTTTCCCATAAGATTGACATGGGAGATTTTATGAGCAAGTTTGTTTTGGATTTTCTCCACAACCACTTAACCTAGGTTAATAATTTAAAATACTATATTATTTGTTTTTTAAGCTCTATAACATGGTGAAAACCAAAATTAGGTTTTTTAAGAATGTTTGTTCGAGAAATGCAAAAAACTATTTTTGTAAAATGTTAAACCTTTCTTCTCATGGTCTGATTTGTTTGGTTTTCACGGACACACACACACACACACACACACACACACACATAGACCTATATATATATATATATATATTTGAACGAATAGTGCTTTTAGCATCTGGGGACCTAAAAAAAAAAGTTATCATGGTCTCGGGCTTTAGTCTTACCATCTACGGTAATAGCTTCTTCCCTATATAGGGGAAATTCGCTCAAACTTCAGAAAACAACATGGAAAATACTTATTCAATTACGGAATTATTTTTTTATTTCAAAATTCATCCTGAATGTTTGTAAAGATCTCTGTAGGTTTGTTCCTAAAACTATGTTTAATTGTACATTATATGGAGCATGTTATTAAACACGTGGAAATTTAAATGTAATTTAAATGTTTTCTGTTTATAAATAATGAAAAGTGCACCAAATTACTGTAAGGAAGCGATACATTTAACTATTTGTATCAACTCCTTAATGTATACAAATGTTTGTGCACTCACAAAATCATAGTAAATTGATTTAATTTTTGTTAATTCGAATGTAAAAACATGGTATTTTAATTAGTTTCTTCTTTAATTTATGAACACAAATATTTTACTCCATAGAACGGATTGAAAACATAAAAACTATAAATCATCTTTTCAGACTGCTCTATTTTTTAAGTGATTCTTTCAGATATGGGACTCGCCTTGGATATGTCGTTAATTTGTTGTTATCATCTTTATTATATTCCTTCAAAATTTCATTTTCAAATAACCAAAAAATAGATCCTCTAAGGTTACATTAGCTGATAAATTAAATATTTTTTTTGTATAATTTATATGCTTATTTGTTTATACATTAAACATGAATGTATTAAGAAATTGTTATAATTTATAATAAGTTTAAGATCAAGTTTATATAACCAAATTAGTTAATTCTGGATTAATTTAGTAAATGTTTATATGTAAGAAGAGATTGCGTTATCATAATTTCATGGCAAATTTGTATATTTGATATAATACAGTATAATAGCGTAAAAAATTACTTTCTTCCAACATTGTGGGAATAAAAATGTTATAATTGAAGACATCTCCCAGTTACTACAAAGGAGATACTCTATAACATGAAACCGATGTAATGTCTGAAAATATGATCGGGCATAGAACGCACCCGATCCAATTAGCCGACCTATCCGCTCCAATTAGCTCGATTTCGGTCCATATAGCGAAGTGACTTAACCAACAACCAGTTGTTATAGTTATAGTAAACGTTTACTGTGATAGACGATCACAGATGCATTTTCAACTGTTTTGTTGCAAATAACAATGATTTTAAACTATTAAGTAAGTGAATCTTTTACATAAAAAGGAAAAAGCTTTACAATAATATAGCAGTTCAATACTTTTCTGAAAAACTGAAGTGAAGAGTAATATTAATAAAGTATTAAATGCATTTGCATAGAGTAATCTGTTAAACAGTGATACAAATATTATATTTTTAGGGAGTTTTAGGGAATCCAGAATGTCAAGTGAAATCGTAAAGCTACTTCAAATATTATTAAAGTAAACAAATATACTTCTAATATACCTAGAAATATAACAATTACTAGACAGAAGTTTTGTTGTAGCTCTGGCTCTGTTGTGTTCGAGAGGGTTAACGTATCGTGACTGTAATGTGGCGGGCTAATGTGGAGGAAGATTGTAAACTTGGCGACGTAACCACTACCTAGCTGCAATACAAATGTATCGTCAACTCGTATTAATGTCTGACAGTTGATATTCTTCAAAATATTCTACTAATATGACGACTCATAATATTTGTTTAATATTTATAATAATTTTTTTAATACTATTTAAAATTCAAGATCGTGTTAAGTCTTTAAATGTAATTAAACTCTTCTTCAGTTCCCGAAACGCCATGAAACTTGTTTATACTGTACTATCAGTTATAGAAATGTCCGCAATAATTTGTGTAATAACTTAAATAACGGTTTTAAATGTTTCGTACTATTTACCACCGTATATGTATAGCTGATTATCTTCACAGAATATTAAAAGTGTGTTTGTAATTATCCTAAAAGTTGTTTGATGAAAATTCATGAAGGATTAGCTTTACATGTGATATATTATTTATTGAAAACAAATCAAATTATAACAAAGAAGATGTTTTTGGCAGTAAACTACTGAAGCAATAAGAAAACAATATTTTTTTGGAAATATTTAAGTACATTATTTCCAAAAATAGCTGACACGAAATCATACGAACATCTAAAAAGATTTAAAAATATTTTGAGTTGTTTTGTAAACCTTAATTATTGCTTTCAAATTTTCTTAGAAGAGGTTTAACCTTTATTCAAAATTGTACAGCATTGTATACAAGAAACGAATTAGTGTCCTTTCTGTTTTTAAGTTATCAATTGTTAAGATTGTCTAAAGTCATTTGGTTGGTTTAAATCCATAAATGCATTATTCAACGCTGCAAGTGCACACTCACAATCTGCCTAAATGCAGGGATTTTAACAAGACTCAGGAATGAGATAGTCGGTGTGTCAAATCAATCATCATCTAGTCGAATGAAACAATAAAAACGTTGACTTTTGTATTGCATGTTGAATTTTTAAATTACCATAAACAAGATCGTTTATTTATTATAAATATTATCGTTTTTAGAACTATATACGTAGATTTTTAGTGTATTATAAGTTGCTACAAATTTGCAGCAAATATAGTTTAGCTTTATTAAGATTGAGTGCAGAATATGGATTTTTATATTTAATTGTATTTTACAACTTTAACCATTTTCAGAAGCCATATATAATTTTTTTAATTATAAAAACTTTGGTTTAGTGTTTCGCAAGCTAAATAAATTTATTTGTTTATGTGTATTCATCAGGTAGTAACATTTAAATACAGCTTGTTATTAATTGTAGTAAATATGTTAAAATGTATATTGTTGTATGAAAATGCACATTTAACAATTATTGTAATCTTATTTGATAAAGGTAAATAGCGACGAAGGTTTTTTTATTCAGACGCAACGAAAGTGTACAACACAACTTTTTTAACATTCCAAAAGTAAACGCCTTTGAAAGTGTTAACTATATTGAGTATGCTATATAATACGCGCCACCCAAGACAACAATACAAAGTCAATTTTGAGTTTTCGTCATTCTAAACCGTATAGAATCCTAAGAAACGTGTTTCCCGTGAGCGGCGAGACCATCGGTCATTGTCAGTGTCAGATTCCGCCACGTTTGTCCATAGGATCAGTACAACAGAGGATATTACATGTTGACAAGCCTCAGATTGTGCGTTTACTGCTCATACATTAGCAAATGTTACTTTCAGTGCTGGAAAGTATTTGAAAGAACTAACACCAATGATTTTTTAAACTTTTTAGGTTCTTGCCCATTAAATTTACATCTCCCTAGTTTTCCAACCAATATTCTATAACTAATTCCCTATAACCCTTCTTCTCATGCTATTCAATGTATAAAAACTATGTGTTATCAATTACCTTGTTATGGAATACATTTAACTAAAAAATTATTGATAACCAACTTTTATAATTTAAAGTACTAAAATATGTTTATAATGTGAAAAGCTCGGCACAAAGTCCCTTAATACTGTTTAAAAATATAAATTAATGCCAAATGATAATATATTTTATCTGATTAAATTATGTAATAATAATAATTTATAACATTGAATTAAAAAATCACATGTGATATTTAGTAGACAAATACTATTTGTTGTACATTCGGTTGTAAAGCAAGAGATAATAACACGTACACGATAAGCGTACATTTTTCTTTAAATTAACACCTTTTCAGCAAACGACAAACATAAATCTCTAAAGATTATTTGCTGCAAGGTAAGAAGGTTTAATTTCAAATTAAATAACCTATGAAGAGCGAAGTTTCTTTAAGTACGTCACTTTCTCGCTACTTAATCTTATTTTTCAACTCAAATACTCCTTTATTATCATTTTTCAGTAAAAAAAGTTCCTTGTAAATAGATTATTCATATCTAAATAAATAACCCAATCAAAATATTTCCAAAAACAAAACACTCATTCAAAACTAATTTTAAACGTGCTGAGCTGAATATTATGATTTATTATCATTACTTCAATACAAAAAAGTTTCAACTACACTGACTAAAATAAATTTTTTTTATAATTGACCCCGTTCTTGTAAGAAAAAATTTTTAATTAGGTCCCCTAAAACTGCCTTTATTGATTAAGTGAATTTTCCATTGTTTTAAGAAACCTTAGTTAATGCAGAGATCGCCCTACAGTCACGTCATAACGTACGCATCTCAGTAGGGGGCTTCTTATTGTTTAGCAACTAATGTTTGAATAGATACAAAAGGCTTTAGTTTTGTTTAAATATTTTTTTATTCGATTGTAATGTGAGAAAACACTGCGTTTTATGCTTTCTGCTTCACTCATAATACATTTGTCTTTTCAAAAGTTGATATATTCTTCAAATACAGAATAACTTATATGAATAACATAAAAGCAAACTGAAATACAATCCGAGCTTTGGATGGGAATTCACGTTTTTTCGTTCCGACCCAGAATGCTATTTTCTAGCTTTCGTAATACTTTTTCCAATATCTCTTTGCTGAGTGCTCAAGTATTTCTCATAAATATTTATTCGTTTTGTACTCAATTCGACTCCTGACCCAATCCTAACCTCTTTACGGTGCGTATTTTACCTGAACTGAATCCTTGTATATTGCAAAAAAGTAATGAAATATTTATATAAATTCAAACATTTTCTATTAGTTAAGGTTGGAGTTTTAATGAACATATATTTTACACCTTATGCAGTATTAAGATCCACAATTACCTGTGCTAATATTATGAGTAATTGATCTACATAATAGTACTTAGTTTATGATTAATATTACTTAGTATTATAACGAGGCAGTGAGCATAATCATGTCAATCCCTTACGACTTATAACGACATAAGAACAAACAATTTAGTTATAATATACTTTTTATCAATATACACTTTTTATATAGATAAGTTGAATGGCAAAAACATGTCAAAATAAGTATGATAATATTTATTATATGTTTGGCCATATCTCGGGTCAGATAATATTTAATAAGATTGTTATACGGAAGAAGCTTGTTTACTGTCTGAATGTAATTTTTATACAAATGTCTACAGTTATTGAGACTTATAACATAGTAAGGGTGTTATTGCCTATATCACTAATGGACGGTTCTGCAATACATAAACGACCGTAGCTCTTATTCAGACCCGATAAAAAAGTTCAAGTTTTTAATTATAAGTGTGTAGTTACGTATGCTTTTTATGAAATATGATATTGCAGAATCAAAGACAGTTATCTCGTTAGCCCGAACTAACAGAAAAAATAATAAAAAATATACATAACAGCAGTAAAACCTAAAAATATCCTACGACTATGGACTATGACTGAGGTGAATTTATAAATAGTGTTTTTAAAATTGTATATTTGCAGTGAATTAAACGCAGAAATCACACCAGAACAGTTTCATTCGAATTCAAAACGCGATTTTATATCTAGCAATTTATCTTACGAGACTGACTTCATACTGCCTCATACAAACTTTAGCCTCGATAATCATTAATTTAAACAAAATATTAAGAAATAACAATCTGATTATTCTGAACCTTAATAAGGGGATGCTCGTAACGACAATTACCGCTTGAAATTCGCTTACACTTAAAACATGATAACGGAAAAACTACCATTACATTGGTTATGGGTAAAACTACAACTTGTCATGTTGCTGAATATTTTATCTCTAAATATATTTCAGTAATTTAATACTCAGATTACTTAATTTTTTTATTTCTGAACGCCAAAATATAGCAAAAGGCGCTTTCCAATTAAAAAAATATTTGTGTTTGTCTCACAATCTCATGATAAACATATTATGACATCGACAAGAATCTGATTGGAAGACTAATTATTTGTTACAGAGCATAAAATATATAAGTTTTAGATAAGGGACATTCAACATAGATTCAAATAGACAACATAATAACAACAATACAAACTCAAATCACCCTCCAGTTTACTTTAAACAAATTACTATAAGTCTTTATTAAATAAATAACACAAATGAGAAATGTTGACATACAAGTTTAATATTTAATTACCACGAAAGTTCATAATAAAAATCAATATAAAACTAAAGTATAAATGGCATATAATAAAATATAAATAATCGACTTAAACAATCTTTTTTGGAGCTACGACTATTTATTGTTCTTTATTTACAGTCTTTGTAAATAGTTTAAAAGTACGACCCATTCGGAATTGCATTTGATTGCTTACGTATTATCGTTTCAGAAAGCTATTGTGGAACAATTTAGTTTGTGACAGTCAAGACAGACTTGCCTGTTGAGTAATGACTACATTACATCTCGCATTCAGTTAACTCACTTTTTGGTGATGCATTTCAGTGACATGAATCTTAGTGTTAACTATTCTAGTTTTGTGGGTTAAAGACTCACAGAAACACATTTTATCACTACATTTTGTGCATTTTAATATTTGTTGATTGTATTTTGTGTGGAACTTATTACAGGACTAAATCAAAAACATGGAAATAATAAAAATAAAATTGAAATAATAAAAATAAAATGAAAATAATCAAAATAAAATGTAAATGATAAAAATAAAATGTAAAATTGACGTACAATGTCGGTAGCACTGTAAATGTCTTACATAGTTATAACTCTTACACGAGAGTTTAAAAAACCAAATTCATGTCATCAGTAATATTATGCGTAGGTCTTTGCCTATTTTTGTATAAGAAAATCTTAGCATAAAACGGTAGAATAATTAACAACAATTTGTGTGATATGATTTGGGTTGTATGTGTAGGTAAGTGATAAGTGTGTTATATGAAAATATAGTAATTAATTTTAGTTTAGTACCAAAACCATTAA
This sequence comes from Allygus modestus, assembly GCA_963675035.1. Taxonomy (NCBI): domain Eukaryota; kingdom Metazoa; phylum Arthropoda; class Insecta; order Hemiptera; family Cicadellidae; genus Allygus; species Allygus modestus. The sequence goes on from OY776112.1 coordinate 297,794,057, forward strand.
AAGTATAAAAACTAAGGTCAATTAACCATATTACATCTCAACTTATTTTCATATTTGATTCTTAAAATTTCTTTTTTGAATCTAAATCGTAAGAGAAAGGTTGAGTAAATGTAATAATTTTAGGTGGATTTATGTCAAATAGTAAAAACACTTTTGAAAAAGGCGGATATATGATTATAGATTAACCACGATGTTATTAAGATTCGCCGACGTTATGCTCTCCCTGCGAAATTCAGTTTATCTTCTTTGCTCTGTTGCGAAATATACGACATAGAATATATGGTTTTGATTTAATAATACCGTATTTTTGACTTATTTATAACGTAATTGGATATACACAAACCATAATTTAGTTTTATTTAAATAACTCACTGTATTTACAATTAAAATAGATTAACTCAGTATTAAATATTTTGTTGAAGTAGTGTGTTTAAGATAACATTATTTTTTATATAAATATGTTTTTAATAATTATTATAAATAACAAATTACTGGCTTTAAAACTGTGTTTAAAACTATTTAAATGAATTCGACTATGCCTTGAGGAACAATCTTTAGTTTTGACTTTCTGCATGATAGTTTTAATATATGTCTGCAAAATCTTTACTGATACAAATCCTAGTAAATTGCCTAACTAGGATCCTAATTTTCATAATTTCTTGTAATGGTATATGGTAAAAGTAAGAACAACTTCTACGAAATTAATTTTGCTATTTTTATTTATTCACAAATGTTTCTGACATCTCATATTCTATTACTACGAGTAATATGCAGACTATTTAATTTAACTGGGTAAAATTTTGTATATGAAAACCTCAAAATTTCTGAATTTATTTGCAAATAAATTCACAAATCCATTTAAGTCATACATTTTAGAAAATTGTGTCAGAAATTCAAAATTAGGAATTTATATTTACTACAGTCAATAAAAAACTAAAATCAACAACCGTTTCTTCATAGTGTATTTTGTAATTTCTGGTGGCACAACTGAATCAACATCATGTACGTATATGAGCGCATATTAACGTTAAATTAATCATATATTAGGTTTATTTTTGTGTAAAGGCAGTCCCACACTTCTCGTGAACAGGCCTGAACATTCGGCCGAACATCCTCTAGAACATTCGGCCGAACGTTCTACCGAACGTTCACTGAACGTTCGCCCTGTTTGAAGCTTCCACACTTCTCGCGAAGACCAACCGAATATTCCCTCGCAAATATTAATACAATTTTATCAGCTGTTGGCGCATTGTCCGTCGTGTCCTACGAGCTTTGTCGTGACGTCGTGACAAAATGGACGACTCTACAGGTAATGTTGCTGTTGTTTTATCTACAGTCGTGATGTAATTAATTATAAAAGATGTAAAATTTTAGTCGTGTAGAAGAAATAAACAATCGTATGAGAAACCTATTTTTTACGAAGTAAAACAATCAAATATAAATATATCATATACTAGCTGATACTAGTATTTCGTACAGCTGATTAAAATTCCTACTGCAACTAGATCTGTTTAAGTACTTACCTGATTCATTAAACCTATTGGCCTTAAGAGTAATATTGTAACTTTGGGTGACTGGGGCTAAGGGATTGACAAGATGAGACGTTAAAACGGAAAAGACCAAGTCGACAGGCAGTCACCAGCTTTCTTTTATACATGAAGGGGATAAGATAATCAATAATTACAAAAACTGTTAACAAAACATTAGAAATTGTTTTATTATTTGACATAAACATTTAAATATTAATTTTATTAACGGTCAAGTTTTTACAATTACCTTAAAATAAGGAATATACTGAACAATAATATTAAAAAATAGATAATTCAAAAACTATTCTTTTCGGGTAAAATTTCAACATGGGAATGACAGATTGGTTGTGCACCTGCACCTCGCAGCCGATGCGATACGTTTGTAATTCTTGGAAGCTTCTTATCTCTTGTTAAATAACTGAGGTAAATTAAATCGATTCCACTGTCGTGTAGACACACTGACGCATAGAGCAGCTGAGTTCAAAAAGAGACGCAAGCCCTGAATCAAGCAGAATCCGTCGACAGTATACTGATAAATTTAAACCCCTGCGCCTTAAAAAAAACTTAAATTTACACAAATAACAGTAAAATAATTTATTTATGGCTAAGACTAATTAACTGGCATACGCATAGTATGTCAGTACAACTAGAAATTGTCATTTAATTATATATTATTCATCATCAATTACCACCCAAGTGGTAGTCAATTCTTACTTGAAAGTAGACAAATAAATACGGTACGCATACAAATAAATACGCATGTTTTATAGTATTGTCTCAGTAGAACAAGATCGTTGACTATTAATGATGCAGTGATGCAATGATGCATATTCACAAAGAGTGTGGGGGGAGCCTCCTGAATATTTGTCGGAATGTTCGGCCGAACATTCGCCCAAATGTTCACTGAACCTTCAATGAACATTCGGTCCCGAATTCAAAGTTCACGCAGCTCCCACACTTCTCGCGAATACTCCGAACATTCGGAGTTTGGCCGAATGTTCGGGCGTGTTCGTGAGAAGTGTGGGACCGCCTTCATTATCCACTGCATGGCTACAAATCTTTTAATGGTGGAAATTTTTAAATGCTTACTGCGAGAATGTATAATAATATCAGATACATATTTATTGTATTTAAATAATTTCAGATTTCTTCCGGTCTGAGTATTGAACCCTGCGTGGCCCCGCGAGTGACATCCATCGTCCGCACCCGTCTCTCGTTTCATAAATCAAAAGCCTGCACCTGAGGTGATCTTCAATGATCCGAGGCAGATTATTACTGCTCAAATAAAGAATTTTAACGCAATTATACCTGAAAATAGCTAGTTTTGGCATTATAACTATCGATGTTATGCTTCCTTGGTTTTAATGTAAAAAATCACAGCAAATTGTTGCCAGGAAATTGTAACCAGTGGGAGGATCTGTGAGATAAGGAAGTCATTGAAAGTTCCGTACTTTTTTAGATTTATTTACAATCCATTCCAAGTCATATATTTGACTTTACAGTCTTGAACTTCCTAGTAAACAGAAAAATATATAAGTTCGTATATTGTATTTGATATTAACTGAAGCCACAAAAGCAGTCCATGGAGGTCACGTATTATGAGTAGCAAATGTAAGCCAGGGTCTGATATCGGAGAACCATTACCGCTCAACCGCAGTAGCGTTTTGCTACGACTTATGTGGATCATAAAATAAATCAGTAATTGAGTCTTAAAACTGATGTGTGTGGTTTTTGAAAAGCATGTACATATTATTGGCTTACTCTAATACGACTATAATACGAACGCAACATAATACAAACATAATAAATATACATAATCAAGTTTAATACCTTATTTAAAATGTAAAGTTAAAAGTTCTCCTGAAATGTAATATTCAAACGTACATTTATAAGTAAGGGCTGTAGACTTACATAATAAAATATCAATGGTTTTTAACCTTTTTTTAAATTTTATTTTTCATATGTAGTAGCTATCGCACCCATTAAAGGTCTTCTCATATTAAATACAGTATGACGGTTTAAGATCCGTTAAAAAATGTGGGGGCAGAATAAGATCAGACTAAAAATAACTGTGCGACATAAAATATATTTTTAATAATATGATTTACCATTGTTTATAGTTTGTGGCCAGTTTTATAATGTGAGCTAAATGTCCATAAAAAGTAAGTTTTCCAATAAAAAACTCACCACCCTAGTTTCATGACAATAAGGCCATCAATAGCAGCCATTAGTGGCGGTATGTGGACATGGTAACATCAAGCCCACCGATATATCTCTCTCTAAGTGTCTTTTTGGCTGTAAATTTCACTAACGGTAGAACTTTCACCCAATAAAAGGTATTTGTTCAGTATGTTTGAATTTATAATGTTACAATTTCTACGACCACGTATATAATGACATTTCATCTGAAAAAACTTTTTTGATTTGTAATATAATGTGACAACTTCATATAATAGGATGTATTATCGATGTATTAATGCTGGTAAGGGTTGTACAGTTTTACTGTTGTATTCCCAACTTGAAAAATTATAGTTTATTACATTTGATACATTTGATATTGAACATTTGATATTGTACTGAAACTAAGTATACTTGTAGTTGTTGCTATATATCTAGGTTATGAATTAACCGTTTACTATAAAACAACCACTTAAAATATGGTTCCCTTAAGTGTTATACTAAAGTGACTTAGTAAGCATAAAATGTTGTATTCCTGACCACAATTGGCATCTACATTTAATACACCAGATTGCTTCTGTAAGCAGAGCCCGACATTGGTCCGGAAATGCGATTAAGAGATGTATTTACAGTCGGTGAATAATAGTCTGAGCTTTATCTGCCTCATTGAGACACAGCTGAGACAATGAAGCTAATGAATGTCTCTCGCTCAATCCGTCCAAGTTTCTACATTTCCAACATGAATCTTGCACAGCAAATGAACCGCAGACATTTTAATGAATAGACATGGTAAACTATTCCAACTATACTAAGTGTGCTTCTTCAATTTTATTTTGAAAGCATCAAAAATAGTTTGATACAATATATATGTACAACTTCGTAATTAGTTAGTAAAATTAGTTGATAATAAACGTCTTTATACAGGTTAATATTTTGTTAAGGCGTACTTTAATCCATGATTATAATATATAACCATTGCAAAACAATCAGACAATACATTGGAATTGGTCAACGTTTGCATTCAACATTAGGGATGCCGTTTTGGATATCTACACATATCAGACACAATATAAAGCTAAATCGGTTACTATATTGTTAAGGGTCTCGTTGCCCATCTAATAAGCCTAACTTCCCTTTCACCAAGGCACCTCCTTGTTTCTCTGGGGTTTTGGTTTCTAAACTTTCCGGCTAAGCTTGGAAAGTTATTTTATTTTAAGCTTGGGAGGGAATAGATGTTCTTCTTTCCTTGTTAGTTATCATCGTGTCCTCCTCTTACTATGGCTCATATGACGCATCACTGGGAGTATTGGCCACATACTGTTCTCGTTCTACAGTTCTCATCAGTGCAGATAGGGATATGAGTGGGTACTGTGAAAGAAGGGTTTTCTTAAAAAATATTACAAAAGTTGAACGAGCCTTTTTACCTTCGTGCCTTCCAATCTGTAAAATTAAACTTCGATAAATTCAGTAAGTCTGATAGTTTATTACACTTTAACTATCTACAGTATATTTTTAATAAAGCAATATTGCTACTGCAAAAAAACATTTATTAAGGGAGTTTTTGCAGTTCATTTTTTTAAGATTAAATACGTTTGGATGATCCACGAGCGATAAGGCCATTACTGACAGCCATTCCTGTCGTTATGACGCTGTGCCGACGACACACTCGGCAACTTATTACTCTTTATAGTTGCTGTTAGCACTGTATTTCATAACTTACCTGCCTAAGATAAATTTATATTTTGAAGGTTAATTCATAAAATGTGTCATTAAATTTATATGAACATTATAAGTATAAGTTATAACCCCAAACAAAACCTTATCAACAAACATTGTCAAGCCTCAGTAGGCCCATTTACAGCAACCCAGAGCGTTTAACTTTCAACGAAAGAAACAATCGAGAAAACTCCGTTAAGGGAACATTACTTCTACAATACTTAATTTTGCTTTATATTTCAGTTATATTTTTAAATACTGTATCATTGATGATTACAGAACAATGTTTGCTATTTTTTTGGCATTTAAATCATATTTTTGAGCGTTTTATAAGATTTTATTACTGTAGTTTTTTCTTTTGGATTCCGTTAAATGCTCAATTGATTATTACTGTGAGTCTTTGTTTTGTGTGTGGAACAACCACAGAAATGTGGCCTCTGTTGTAAATATTAGATGATTCCACTGAAGATGAGGGGGAATTCCTTTCATATATGTTCGGCTGACTTCAAATAAAGGATTTACATCTAAAGGCTATTACAATTAGTGAGTAATACATTCAAATCAGCATATTCAAGGTGTCAAGGGTGAAAGAGGGCGAAAAGGGTTATTTTTGGATCGATTAAGTAAACTAAACAGTTATCATACATAGTTATAAATTTAGACAGATGTATAATTTTATAATATTTCATAACAATTATTATAATGATATTTATAGAAGCTTTAATAAATACTGAAGCATTTATGCACATAAAAACATCCTACTAGTACGTATTTAGTGTTGATTATATTAAAACATACCAAGGAACTTAAAAAATTAATGTAATTCAACAATTTAAACGTAAGTTACATAGAGCCACTTAAGTAAGTTTTCTGGCTGAGGTGTAATACCCCCGTACAAAGTGAAGATAGTCCTCTAGATTAACAACCTGGCCATTAAGATTTAGCGGTGTTCCGCGTTACGAAATTTTGCTTATCTCCATTGTACCGTTTAAACACACGGTATAATGTGTAAGATTAATACAAGCACGTTTCCTTCGCTAAGGAAGCCTGATAGGATCCCACGATAATTGCAATGCCATTTACAGTCAAATAGTACATTATTGTTCATATTCTGTTCTGGTTTATAACACAGTGTCTTAATAATTACTCCAAAAGTAATATATATTTATGGTTTACAATACACATTGAAACAATGTTATTTATTGTAAGTCTTTTAACAATATACATTTTTACAAAAGGTATTTAATCAACTCGACCGCTTTGACAGGATATATTTCCTGTTTATATGTTTATTGAAATTATTATTTAAATAATATAAACAGTAAATTATTAATTTGGTGTCTATTATAATTACAAATAGGAATTGACATCATACTTTAGATACATAAATAAATAATTTCCTGATATCATCAAAAGTACTTAAAAAATTAAAATCGTAATAAAATATGTAGTATGTCATCTGCCAGTCTAAATCTGTTGCTATCATAACTCATATAAAGTTAATTACTTAACGTATTATTTAATTAACCCACATCTACAGTGAAACGTGTCAATTACTTGTCATTTTAAGGATCCTTTATTATTCAATACTGTAATATTTTACCATGGTTTACTTGTGGGTAATTTAACCACAGCGTTTATTGCAGTACAAACCACGTTAGCTAATTTAAATCAGTAATACTTTTGGAGAGGTTTTATCCATAAATATAAGATTATTGTTCTATAGAAAAGGATATTTTAGAAATATGCACCTGCGAATATGACACAAGACATGTACATTTTCTTGAATTTTCTCGTCACGGTTTAATTTTATCACGGAAATTACCTTATCGTAGGAGAATATATTTATTTATGATTTGCCACTTGAGTCACTGATTGCATAATCAATTTTAGAGTCAAATTGAAAAATGTTTTTCTCGACTCTCTAGCTACAACTGCGATGAGTGTTTTCTAAGCCTGACGTAAACTTCCAAGTCATGATTTAAATTTACAGGAAAAATAAATTTCTTAATTTAAGATCTAGTAAGATTTCACATTTACTATTGACAAGGTATATACTTATTATTGCAATGCAATTATAGTTATAAGTATACGTAACGTAAAAACTAGTACGATAATTCGTAGTGTTTCAACTAAATTGATGAACGAACTTAATAAGTTTGGTGTCCGTTACTGTAAGCAATGCAGAACTAATTCCTACATACATCTGATGACATAATTTAGTAGTTCTTTAAATAGAGTATCAAATCTGTTCTAAAAATTCTAAAAACCTATAGTAAAAAAAATAACTGATATACGCCAAAGAACTACTGCAGGACAATCATTTATGTTCCCTAAAATAAAAGTTCAGATATACAGCATTCTAGGTATATCTAGGCTGATATACTAATTTAATCCTAAATATTTTGTTAGGTCTATCTTAGGTATTGAAATAATAATATTTCCAGCAGTTTTATTTAATTTTCCCCATACTCAACACCTGAGACTACCTGAACCTGATATGACCTGGAGAGAGCAAGGCATAAGAAGTTATGAAAAATTGAGATATATGGTTCTTGGAAATAGCATCAAAATTCAAGAAAATGTACATGTCTTGTGTCATATTCGCAAGCACATCACAGGTGCACTTTTCAAAAATATCCTTTTCTATAGAACAATAATCTTATATTTATGGATAAAACCTCTCCAAAATTATTACTGATTTAAATTAGCTAAGGTGGTTTGTATTGCATTAAACGCGGTGGTTAAATTGATTAACCTCCTGGTAAACCATGGTAAAATATTACAGCATTGAATAATAAAGGATCCTTAAAATGACAAGTAATTGACACGTTTCACTGTAAATGTGGGTTAATTAAATAATACAATAAGTAATTAACTTTATATGAGTTATGATAGCGACAGACCTAGAGTTAATATAGCCGTTTTTATTCAGAAATTGCATGGAACACCATAGAATTTGATAGCATTCTTACAGGGGTAAAACTGCCTTACTTACAAAATGTTACATACTGTAACAAAGAAAGGAATATTTTAAAATTTGATATCAACACGTCGACTAGTTAAACTTGTGAAATTATTTCGTTGCTCACGAAAGTATGGATATTGTTACAGAAAAAAACACCGCACAGTGTTGTGATTTACTGTATATTGGAGCGCATCATATTTGCGGGATCCTAAACATGTTCATGCAGAAATTGTGTGTGTCTTACTACGATATCAGAGGAAACGGATAAAAATGGAATTGTACATTTATTTGTAATAAACATAGTTTGAAAAAAATTGCATATCACTAGCATACTATATTATAATTTCAAACTTATGTTAAATAGAATAATGTAAGATCAATATATATGTATTTTTGTAATAACTAGTTGTAATTTTAATCAAAGAAATTTAACTTGTATTATTGATAAACATCGGAGTTTTATTTAGATTCTATGAAGACATTTTCTATTCTATGTTACAACATTCATCCTTAACTTTGTGAATTTTCTTTTTACCAATTCCTTCAAAATATTTACTGAATTTATTAAGTTTTGCGAACATATTTGGAACATCAATAAATGTTAATTGACTGTCTATCGATGGACTGTTTATCTATTTGTGATTTATAAAACTGCACAACTCAAATTATTACTTGTAAACCAATGAAAAATTGTTATGACATGTAAACTTACTTAATTCCGATCTCATTTTCTGAGATTTGCCTTTATTAGGCTTAAATATCAAACTGCCCAATACACCAAATGATATTTGGAGAACACAAAAGGGAAATGTATTTGTGTACGGTGAATAACGATCTGATCTTAATCTCTCCCATTGTTTCACAAACAATGAACCCAATACATGAAATTAATGCTTTTATCTTTTATACAAAACATGTCAATAAATCTCCAGTTGCGGAAAGTCTCAACAAGGTAGTTTTTAAATTACTAATACCCAAAAAAGAGAGTTTAAACGAGTTACAAGCATTTGGTATTACAGTACAAAACTGTTTGCCAGGAGCAAATAGCCTGCAAATGATAAATATGATTTACCTGTTGGTTCCCTTTTCATACTTTTCATTTTTTTTTTAAATATATTCATATTTAGCATAAGTAACATACTTTATTAACTAATAAATATCTATACAAATCTATAACTATAAAAGGCAATATTAATCAATAATACAGAGCATCAACGTAAATTAATACCTGTATGATTTTCTTTATCTAGAACATTTTTTTTAATCAAAGAGAATAATAATTGTCGAAATGAAAATTGGTTCAGATTATTCCGTCATTTTCGGTGGAAATATTATGTAAATTCTGTAATGAAATCATTAACTGCAAAATTTTAAAAATTAGTTTAGGCCTTCATACAAGGAACCATATATTATAATGAGCACGGCTTATTATTATAAGAAGAAAATATTATAAGAAAATGCTTTACAAAAATTATTGGTTTGGTATTAAAAACCTTCATCCTTTAGATATACGTGTTAAATTCAAATATTACACTAATAAAGCACTTATAAGTCAAAATTTAAAATATTCACAGTTCCTTAAAACAACTTACACATTTTTCCAAACTAATGACAGTGTTAACTCCGAGTTAAATACCAGGTTGGCCTTACGCATGATACAAATACTGCGATCAGGAAAGTTCGAATATATACCACATTTCCTCCCCAAATATGAACAAAAGTTTTCATAGACAAAAATTAGGAGTACCGTACGTATTGAATTAGTAAGATTTGTAAATCAATGACAAAGAATATAAAACGAAGTGAATTCTTATTAATTCAAATATTCATTTGAATGATTCAGGTGTTTATGAACAACCTAAAACACGACCTTCCTAAACTTGTAATTAAAAATGTGTCCGTCTCCATTGTACTAACCATATTTTACAAAAAAATTAATAGGTCGTGTAATCAAAGTAGTTGTTAATATTCTATGTTGCGGAAGTTGTTTGCATAGTATTTTTGGGGAGTATTAAGAGAAGGTAAAGAGTTGGAATATTTTAATTCGTACTAAATCACTGATCAAAAGCATAAGCAGGTATGACGCAGGAAATAAAAAAAAGGTTTATTAGTAGTTTATTAAAATAAAACTTGATTTCTCTAGCTTAATGTATGGTAAATAAATTATGATAGTAATAATAAATAGCAGTTTTACAAGTGCATCATTTCGTTCTGTAGCAGTTTTTACGCGGAAACTTGATTCTTCTAGCTTGGAAGTCAGGAAGGACGCGTGATAATAGTGGTGCTCGTGGTTTCAGCTCTCCAATATCACGAGTCTCGGATATCTCCTCCTGCGCTGCCCATCCCACGATCCAACTACTTTGGAGTCACTATTAGTAATCATTATCTAACTGAATAGCATTTATAAAGGTTTCAGTTGATTAAAATAGCTAGTGAATACGATAAATATACCTAGTAACTAGTTAGAACATTATAAAAACCCAAAGTAAATTGTTTAATACTGTAGTTTACCGTTTAGAAAATTGTGCGCAAAGATATGTCGTATATAGTAACCTCATAAAAACTAGAATAAAAATAATAATACATTTATTTTCCCAAATTTTAGTATAGCTTGTTTTCTGAGGGGTTTTTAAGAAAATGTAGGGTCATTATCAATAATACTTACAAAATTTTTTTTACAAAGTTTTACAAGGCTATTTCCTTTTTGATAGGTGTGCTTGTATATGTACATGATGCAAGAATACATACGTGTTAAACACTAGTTAAACAACATGCTATAGAATCATAATGTACAATATATAATACATTTTTATACAAACACACAAATAAATATATACTTTTTTTACAGTATAGCTTGATTTCTGAGGGGTTTTTAAGAAAATGTAGGGCCATTATCAATAATACTTACACAAACTTCCAGAGAAATAGGCCTGGACGAACTCTCATAGATATGATTTGTGAGTTGATGCTGCACTACGGTATATTTGTTCTAAACACCACTATTATTTGTTAATTCTGTTAACTTCCAGTAAATTCACTTTATTTTATATGGTAAACGGCATGTTATATTTAATACAAAATAATTTCTATTAATAAACAAACAATCAGGATCAGTGATGTATAAACAAGCAACATCTATGTACTAACTATAAATATATGGCAATACAATAATAAAGATATGGAGATACAATTACAATTTGTGTCTACATATGATTCTGACTGAAAATAAACAAGGAAAAATGAGATAGCGTTCATGCATAGTGATAGTAGTGGCAATATAGTGACAAGCATGACAACATCATCCCCGTAGATAAGAACAATCACCGCACTCACTATCAATATTGAAGCTGCATGGCCACCCAAGAGAAGGTATGCGTTTAATGTATAAATGACGTATAGAAATCCGTCATTTTTTATTATCTCGAGAAGTATGATGTGTGTGTCGTAGTTTTGTCAGACTTAACAATAACAACCACAACAGCTCTAATACAAGTTAAACACACAAAAAATAGATCAAGTCTAGTAAGGGATTGGACGTGAAAATCATAAGTCACAGATTTTAAAATGATTTTATTTCAAACAAATACAATTTTAGACGGCAGCCAATAACAGTCGCTACGGTAAAACTGTTACGTTCATGTAGTTCGATACAATAACGTTTACTTTCCAACAAAGGAAATGTTCGAGTGTCTTAAATGGCATATTTGTTTCAAGCTACTTTCACCTAATGTTTTCAACATACCGTAATGGCAGTGCATTACATGTTTCAGAACTGTAATATTCTTTGAAATTCTCACAAATATACAAAATCTATTTCCATTAGCTTTTACCTACAAGTAATTTTACTTTAAAACGACAATGTAATGTGATGTGAATTTAGAAAGATACTTCTTTTCTTAAATTTGTAATTAGCATTTTACTCTTTATTAAATAATCTTAGAAGAATATCACAGTAACAAAATAAATATCACCTACAGGTTTAAGTTCAGAGTTGGATTAAGCTGTAATAACTACGTTGCAAAGATAATTAAACCATATATATATATATATATATATATATATATATATATATTACATCTGTATATATTACAATACAAATCAAAATGTAAGACTAAATTACTTACGTACCGTGAGCCAGTTCAAATTGAAGAAAACACGTTTAGAAGATATGTCGATGCAACTGCATCATCATGAGCTAGTGTACGATGTATTGAAAAATCTTCTAAACGTGTTTTCTTCAATTTGAACTGACTCACGGTACGTAAGTAGTTTAGTCTTACATAATAATAGTGGTTAAAACCATGGATAATTATTATCAAAAGAAATGTAATCACAAAATTAAAGTTAGTCTTTTACTTAAACAATCGATGCCATCTCATTAAGGACTAAGCTTATTGAAATTGACTAGATTCAATTTAAAGATATCGATGAGGTTGTGAGAAGTATGATTTTATTATTATTAGAGTAGCGCAATGTTAATCGCTAAAAACATTCAAAACTGCAATATTTCGCAAAACATATCAAGAGACTCTTATTTTAAGTAGTTTTTATAAAGTATTTGAAAGCTTTCACTGAACATAACTAAAGTTAGCTATATCTATAAGGTTACGTGATTTTAAAAATTCTAGTCTATTGCGGCATAATATTTTAAATTGTTTCGTTCAGATTTTTATGCTCACCATTGGGATCTCGTAAAGCATAATAGTCACAAGATAGGTTAAGCGAGCAAAGTAATGTGTAATTATAAACTAAATATAATGGCGAAAAGATATCAAACATATTCGAACAAACTCGTTCGCTACGCTCAAAAAACAATTTTTGACCAAAATCAAAAGTTACTTTCATATTTTTCAAGATACAAAAAACCATGCAAAATCAAAGTTACGTGAAAGTTTTCGTATAATCTGAATATTTATCTTATATAAAAAAATCTAATAGCCCGTCGCTGCTTCGCTTGCGATCGCAATACAGTATTATGTTTGAGAAGTTAGTTACAATTGTTAAAGCACCTGGGGGACCGAGCTTTGCTCTAAAAACCAGTCAGTTTGTTCAAAACGCCTAGAGCACTTATATTCACTGTTCCTCTCCAAGGCGAGCATATATTTTTCGCTTATTTGCTTGTTTCTATTCATTTTGGACATGACCGCTTTTTATTCAATCTTTAGTTTTAACGGTCCTCGCAATTTATGCATATAAAATAATCATGTATTAGCGAATTTCCCCTATAGGGAAGAAGCTATTACCGTAGTCGGCATGGTAAGACCTAGGCCCGGGACCATGATAACTTTTCGTTTTGAGGTCCCCAGACCCCAAAAACACCATTCGTTCGAAACTGTATATATATATATATATATATGTATATACATATATATATACATATATATACATATATATGTACATATATATATATGTGTCCGTGAGCACGATAACTCTCGTAAAAATTATCCGATTTTGATGAAATTTGGTATAAACGTGTAAAGCAACATTTATGACTTTAAGTTCGAAAACCAGCCAGATCGCTCTTTCCGAAGGGGTATTTTGGGGGGGTTTTGTACCCCAAAAATGGGTTTTTCGAATTTTTTACATATAATTTTGGAAATAGTCAAATTTTAGTTTTTACCATTGGATTCAGCTTAAAAAACACACAATTTGGTATTTTGATCATTTCTCTACGTCAATTGGTTACCGAGATATTGAAAGTGCTAAACACAGTACGTTGTCTAATGTTATTCTTATGGAGGAAAAGAAAAATTTTATATCTCGCTTATTTATGAACGTATACTGACGAAACTTGGTATACGGCTTCATCAGGTTGTGGAACATTGATATTTGCTAAAAAAAAACAATTTTTTCCTAAGGCTCCCGTAGCAGCAAACCTGCGTACTCAGCCCCATGTTATTCTTATGGAGAATAAGTAACGTGTTATCTCCCTTCATTATGAAAATAAATTAATGAAATTTGGTATAAGGCTTTACCTACATGAGTTTTATTGATATTTGTATAAAACCCCATTTGTTGTGCTCCTTGCTTCAGCAAACCTGCATACTCAACCGCCATGTTATTCTTATGGAGAATAATTAAAATGTCATAAATCGTTTATTTATGAATGTATATTGATGAAACTTGGTATGTGGCTTTATGTGGTAATAAGAAACATATATATGCATTGGAAATTCGCTGAGTACGCAGGTTTGCTGCTACGGGGGTATTTTAAAGTTATGTGTACATGACTAGTTCTAATCATTATTCTAAAAAAATCACATGGTACTTTGCCAATTGAGTTTTATTTTTACTGTTGAATAGTTGCTTTTGAACAGCTGTTATGATTATTTTGTTTTTATTTACACATCTCAACCATAACCCCAATTTTAGTTTTTTTGGAATAATTGTGTAGACAAAACTGTATTTTTCCAGGGATGAGGCCTAATTAGAACACATTTATTAGCCCATAAATTCGATAGTTTGAGCCCTACAGTAAAGCATTTTTGGAGTAGGAGTAGGCAAAGGTTTTATTCTGATGCATTAACTATCCTCCTAACAAATGTATGTGCAATCGGTCCAGTTAACTACTAACGTCAGTGATGATTAAATTGCAATTTTAAAGGCCAACGAAGCAGATAGTCTGTTTCTGTCTGATAGGCTTGATTCTGACTATAGTGCTTTGCCTGCTGAATTTCTACCGAATCTTTACTCAATCGGTCTAGTAATATATGATTAACATGGACATGTTGAAGGTCGTTAAGGCCGAGCCTCATTGGAACGGGAATAAGCCCATAACATTTTTGGGATGGACCCACCTTCTTCCTAATATCTGCTCAAAAACACCTGTAGTTTGTTGGACTTTTTGATGGTGGACTACCTAGATAAACTGAGCTTACCATGTTGCAAGGGATTATGTGTTCCGTATACAATGTTTCATTGCCGTGCTGTTATTTTATATTGTTTAGTATACCTTTGTAGAGTAGTAAAGCAAACGTGTTTCCTCCGCTCTGTGATAAATGATAATTATCTGACTAAATGATCATTTGAACAAATACAATGCATTCTGTAGTGAAAGGTTGAGTAACCTGTACCCTTAAAATATACTTTATAGCAGTGCCGGACAAAGGGGCATAACCCTAATTTCGTTCACTACTATGATTTAAAATAGACCAAACGTTTCCTCATCTACACGAAAATGGGCAGTTTTTTTATTTCTTTCAGTAGAGTCTTTTTCTGTGAAACATACGGCTCCTAAACAGACAGACGGATAAACACATGTTAACAATAAAATAAATATCTCCGCTGCAATCAACATTTCACTGCTCAAAGCGATGTAGAAAATAAACTTACTTTATTTATATAGATAAACAAATTATTTACCCGTAACATCTGGTATCGCCAATAACCTTTCCAAAATGTATAAACAGCTGCAATTCAAATAAAATTATCCCCATGTTAACCTTATGGGCAAAAAACAAACTTTGAGGGCAGTCTGTGCCCTTCAGATTAAAAATATTGAAAAATGAAAACCTTTATGCACAACTACAAATCTGGACGAATATTTTGGTACCTCAATTGTTAAAATCGGTTCAGAAATAACGGAGGAGTTCTCTTAACAAATATCGGCGTAGCGTATTAATAGATAAGATGGTACTCGGTTTCTGATATCAAATGGTCAAGTCCAAAATCTTTAATGCATGCATAGTGTTTTTTATTTCAAAGAAGTTTATTCCTGATTACAAAAATACCAGATATGTGGTATTTTATTCATAAAATAAGCCCATAATTTAACGAAAACTTATTTTAGCAACCATTTGTTGGATATGTTGCCGTGGCTCAAACATAAAAGTATTCAATTTATGTTTTACAGCTGATTTATATAAAACAGTTGATTCACGGAGAAATTAGATAATTATCAATGTAAGAAAATAAGGTTTTTGTAATAACATGTTATTACTAACGATTTTACATCTTAATGATGTTCTTACATTTTTATGAATTAAAAACCATATATCTTTGTCATAAGAAAAAACATTTATTTCAAATAAAAATATAAAAACACTATACATGCATTAAATATTGTTGACTTGACCAATTTATATCAGAAACCGAGTATATTATTTAATTTTAAGCTAAATAATCAAATTATACCTAAAATTACACGCAACTTTGAGTTGACATTGTTTTGTATCTTGGAAAATAAGAAAGTAATGAGCAATTTTTTTTGTCAAAAATGTTTTTTAGCGTAGCGAACGAGTTTGTTAAGAATTCCAGTCAGAATTTCAATTAATTCTTAAGTAGGTTGCATTTAATATAAAAAGTAGATTTCGGATACATACTAATATAAAAGAGTGAAAACATCCAATAATAATACTTCTGACTTTGAAAATCTCTGACGATATATGATTTAAACATTTCTTTGTGTGTTTGTGTCATTTTATTATGAAGCATTTCTTACGGCTGTACTTAAAAACAAACACAAATAAAATAAAACTTTTTAAATAAATATTACATTAGGTTTTGATGGTAAATTTTCATTGAGATTATAACTTCACTTTCTGTTTTAATTAATTAATTTGTATATAGAATAGAGCAACTTTTTAGCCTTGAAATGGCCCATAACTGTGTCGATTGTTTTGAAAAAATTACTTTTATAAGTTTCATATAACAAAAATAATTTATTAAATATAAAACTCTTTATTAATTAGGATTTTTAAGCCTAACCTATAAATCAAGGTGAATGTGATAAAAATTATCGTTCATACGACTCATTTATAAGATGGAGATTCAAATACATAAACACCGAAAACTCTCAGCTGGGTTTCTTATAACGACGCCCTGACGGTAGGCGTAATTTCCTCTTTGCATTAAGTTATTGTGTTTCATATTAATGTAAAGGCTATTAGGATTCCGTCGTCTTTGTTACTCAGGTAAATTGAGCCTGTTATTTCACTGATTTTAACAGATTTTTACAAAATAATTAGGATTAGTCTTTTGCCTAGAATTATTTTGCTTGTTAGGCAGAAAGTGGTCAAAATGCGCCTGTGCTATGACTACAACGGCCTAAAAGAGTTTTACTACTAACAAAAAAAAATGCTATATTACAGCTGTTTGCTGGACAGCTTTAACCGTCGAGCATAAACGAAACGGATTGATTATTATAAGACATATCATATTTTTGAACTTATTTATTGTTTAGCTCTAGGTTTCGTCTAAACTTAAGTGTAGAGATAATAAGAATTGGATCTAGGTTTGTTTATATATGATAACTATAAATAACTGAGTGAGATGAAGAGGGCTCTTTATACAGTATTATTAAACCTCATATAAATTAATCGTAAATGGTGTTAATTAAGTTACTAACTTCCATATATTGTCAGTCGACGTATTAAAAAAAAAATTAAAAAGATTTGTCACCTCCAGTCACAAGGAAAATACCTAAGTAAAGTAATTATATTAACTGTATAATAGTTTTACTGTGTAATGCTATGTTTAACTAATGTTCCAATCATGGTTTGATGAGTTATGTTAAAATAATAGTAGTTTAACACGCTCAGTAACTTAATCAAAGCAA
This sequence comes from Allygus modestus, assembly GCA_963675035.1. NCBI lineage: Eukaryota > Metazoa > Arthropoda > Insecta > Hemiptera > Cicadellidae > Allygus > Allygus modestus. The sequence continues at coordinate 297,812,004 of OY776112.1, forward strand.
TGGGAGCATATAATTATGCACACTTAATTATGTTTATTGGTATCAAGTCCGTCCTGTTTCAGTAAATTCATGAACTATATTTTTGTGTATTATAAATTTATAATGAACTAATTTGTTTAAAAATATAAAAGACGAAAATTAAGTAAACCCAATCCCGTCGTAAAGAGTGCAAAACAACATTCATGTAGGATGGGTCAGAAATGTTCATAGGTAATTTACTTGTATTTATACTTTAATTTTTTAGTTATAAAACAATTTTAATTTATTAAATCCTAAAATTATAAAAATTAAACTTGATTCGGATAATATTTTTCAACGGTTTGGAGGAATTTTAAAGCAGTTAGACAAAACAAAATTCACACAGCCAGACTAATGTCTAAACAAAATAGTTGAACAAATTATTATATAATTGTTTGCGGGTCTTTTTATTCAGGGAATCATAACAAGTTTGTGTACAGAGATTATAATTGCGGGTTCGCCCTAACTGCCTTCCATACGCTTAAGTAAAGGTTTTGCATCTCCCGCCCTGTAGGCTCAATTGTTAACCAATTAAAAATAATTTGTTGTCACTTCATTCACTAAATGTTCATCTATAACCTTGCTGTTATAAAAATCTGGATTTTAACTCATATTAAATGGTAGGCTATTAGTAACTTTTTAAATTTAGTTTTTTTCTAAAGATTCCTAACCATGAATAACATGGGAACATTTTAGGACATTATACTTTGTATAATTTAACAACCTTAAAAAGAAAATAGGGATAATTAATACAGAGTATGTAGTCTCTGAATGTTTGGGCTTGAAATTGGTACGATTATCATGACCACATGTTGGCTGATTTTCCCAAACCCTTAAAAGTGAACTCTGTGGGAAATTTTAGGCACGCGTATACTTACGGAAGTAAAGAATGCCGAGAAACCTCTTTAATTTTTCAATAAGGAACATACTTCCACGTCTTGTAAACTACAATGTGAATCTGCGAAGACTTGAAAATAAGATGTAAATTGTAGTTTGTTTTAAATAAATTGGCAATGTTATTATATTAACAATTAAAATATACAATACGTTATGACCACCTAAGCATCATGCTCTGCAAGCTTTAGTTTTTGGGAAAATTCAGTGAATTATCCTATCAGCGATTTACCTTGAATCCAATCCAATGTAGTTTTTATAAAAACAAAGGTCCAAATTCAATAAGGAGCAGTAAGTAATCAATAACATTGTTGTCCTAAAAAGGTGTTCAGTATTGAGAGAGAAACAGTATTAAAATATATTGAGAATAAACAAATATATTGATAATAAATAAATATTTTAGGGTCAACTTGTTAAAAGATAAATACCAACCAGCTTTATTATCAAATAAAATATTTTAACTGCAAAAAACAATAAATAAACCTGTTACAATAAAAACTGTTGTTGTAATAAAACATCATCGACCTTTTAATATAATCGTTTAAATGAAAAGCAAAGCTTTGTTTTCGTTTTAAATAAAAGCGTACGTCTACAATCGATACAGCTAAAAAGAGATATTCTGAAGATTAATCCTCTCTCTGTTATTAAATTTATTTCAACACCAGTGTCAACTAATCACTTGATCTTTCTATCTGGGTCCAAACAATCATATCAAGGCTTTTCAAACATGTTGTATTTCATTAAATTACTGTTAGGAAATACCTGTAATAAATTAGTTAAATTTATTGCTACTAAATTGAAATCATCACTGTTTTAAACTGAAGTGAATTACATAGTTTTCAACGTGATATTATTATGATAACTGAAAGGTAATATATTATTTAACACCATTCCACTAAAATCTAATGTGACAATGGTATGGTGTTCGGTAAAAAGCCTCGAGTTATAGTCCAACTTATTACGTCAGTTTCACACATAGCTCCAGGGCAAAGTGCAGTGTGTGGTGTAATACATTTAAAAATACACTATTGAACGTATATACTGCTGTCGTTTTAATTATTTCTTTATAAGGCCGAGAGTGAATATTAAATTCCAGTTTAGTATTCTTTATAACTTACCTCTCCAAGGTCCTTGGAATGGCTGCTCATTAGACATGTTTTCTCACAGTTATCATTAGTTCAACATGATAATAATATCATTAATTTGTACAACATTAAAGTTGGGATCCCTCAGTAAGCTTAAGTGTAAATTAATCTTTTTATACAAACACAATTAAATAGAAAGGAAAACAAGATGTAACCTTGCTCAGAATAGTAAAATGTTTTTGTAAAAAAGTTTTTTTTGTAGTTTACCAATATAATTTAAGAGAAACGTAATTGTATGAAATAAATAAAAAAGGTAAGTCGACCAACATAACACAAATGTATAAGTGCTAACCTTTCATCCTTTCTATTTACTATCCCTCTGCTATAAACCATGCGGTATCATTTTAAAAACTTTGCCCTTGCTTGGAAATATAGAAGTTGTTTAAAAATATTTTTAATTCAATTTATGGTAAAACGATGTACAGGATTATGGATACTGGTTTATATATTTATTTTACATATTTTGTAGGTCATATTAATAAATAAAAACGTGCACATTTATTTAGTTAAAGGATAATAAGTAGTTTCAATTATTTACCATATCATCAGTCATCACTTTACGATTAGTCGTTAATTGGGACGTACGTTTTGTTGATATTTAAATATATCAAACTAAAATAGGTTTCTAGAATATTGTTCAGCCTTCGGAAGCCTTTGAAAGCTAATGAATTGGAAGCAAATAGTATATTCTCGTTTTCAGTATATAATAGAGTAAGGACGAACTTATATCAATATGCTGTATAAATTTAATTTTTTACGATAGTAACAAAATTTGGCACACAGCTTACAATTTGATAAAATGGATTTTTAAAGCCTTTTCAAATATAGATTTTCTCTAAATAAAAAGGCAATAGCCAAGTGCGAATTTACTAAAGATATTTTCAGTTTCAATATGACAAAAGAATTAATTTGTATGTGTTAATAAGGCAGTTATTGAGAAAGGTGGCCTACAGACTTGACTGAAATGATTAAATGATTCACATTTGAAAATTGGAAGAACTCTTAATTATTTTAGTGTAACCGGAAGTATATTTGGCTGGTTTCTATTTCACGGCTTAAACATAAGGTGTATGGTGTTTTTTTATCAAAAACTAGTATAAACGGAGAATAATTGTTAAAACGAGTCTAGTTTATAATTGTCTAGTTATAATTTAATAGTAATAAGGAAGCTGAAAACTCTGAGGAGTCATGTTTCAAATAAATACAAAACATAATTCAGTAGAAAAAATTAATCAACGGTTTAAAGTCATGGCGAAACTTAAGAGTTATTAAGAGTTCAAGCTTTGAAACTTTTGTTAAACGCCAGAATTTTTACATTTTCAGAGATACGTAGATTATTAAACAGGTAAATGCAGTGGATAATGTTTTTGTATAAAGTCATGCTGTACTAAAATATGCATTGCAACCAATACGGAATAATGTTTATATTACGAACCTTTGATTCTGCCAACCTACATATAATTTGTTTATCTATCGTCGTTCTTGAATATAGTTTATAGTGAACACTTCAATCAGTTAATCATTAAATAAACATTTTTTTATATTTTAGAATAGCAAATATGAAATAATTAGGTTATTGCAAATACTTCGTGCATCTAAGTTTACACTAATGTGACGTCATGTTACGTTTAGACGAAATACAGTGTAGGTTGTATTAGACAGTAAAGATCAACAGAATTTTCGATTATTACAAGCTATTCTAAGTAATCAGTAATATCCTGGTTCGGCAATAAACAAGACTATACGGCAATCTATAATCTCTTCAATTTTGCTTAGGGAGTAAGTCTTCCTTAAATCTTTAAAAAATATTTATGTATTTTTTATTATTTCTCCTCTACAACAAACAAATGCTGTACATCGTTACTTCATTTAACATCCAACCAGGTTTCATTAATTTACACAAAGTCAGCTTGTAATACAATGACTTTATACTGATATTACTTCATATGAAAAAGTAATTTAATTAAATAAAGGTCAAGTTTTGCTTTGTTTCGCTGTAAGCAGGAAAAATCATATACGTAAAGATGTCTAACCTTGAGTTTTATAAACACGTAATAACACCTAATAAATTTAATTATATACAAATAAAACACGTTTTGATAATGAATTACTATGCAGGTAAATTTTATGATAATAAGATTAAGGAAGAGGGGATTCCCACAAATATAAGTTGACTAAGTATTTAGAAAATGACCGTTTAGTACTATTTAGTAAATGGCTTAATATTTTTAAATTAATATTAAAAATTTTTTAAATATTTATTTCTCATATTTTTTGCAATAAATATTTTCTGATCCAATAAAATTAAGAGAGGTTTTATGTTTTTAAAATCAATATTCACGTTTTATAAACTGAGATACTGGTATTATGCCTGGTATTATGCATCCTACATGTATATCTATTTTTTTGATTTGGAGTTGGTGCCGTACTTGTAACACAACATTTTATAAACGGCACCAACTCCAAATAAAAACAAACCGTTATACAAGTAGGCCTACTTAATTTACAGCCCTAACTTAAGACAACTGCTGTATATTTATTTATGTTACGCTCCTAACACTGGTACATTAAAAGAAACACGTAATTATTTATTTCACATATTTCATCGCGTTTTTATAATTAATAGAGTCAGTTCTATTTTTTGTTTAAGAGTATTTTATTATTTTTAGTAACTGGAAAGAATCTAAAAGTAATGCAATTTATATTTTCGTAGCTATTAGTCACAGCAGAACCTCGTTGAGTCATCTCGTACAATTGACTGGTTGTTTTCAACAGCAGTTTTTAACTCACTGTTTTTATTTTGAACCACATAGGCCAACATTTAAATGTTGTTTAAAAGCTTAATTGTTTTATAATTGTTTCTAGGATCAGACTTGTCTAAAGCACATTTTTAACCCAGTTAATCCTCTTTTTTATCGTTCGTGCCGTTTTTACCTAAGAGTTGCAAGCAAGCAAGCTTATTCACATTATACACGGAACATATTATTATTAACGTCTTTCGACGAATCTTAAGAAGCAACAACACACTCCGCATCGTACCTAGTGATGAAAGTTACTGTGATGGTATATATATATATATAAAACAGCATTGGCCTCGCTTGGGTTCAATGTGAAATGCGCCAAAACATATGATCGAGGGAGGGGATGGGGTGATGGAGGGACGGTCAACATAGTAGCTACGGGATTGAAGTGACCGGCCCTACATCGAACTAGGGAATGCTGGTTAAAGCAGTCTTAGATATATTTTATGATTTATCCATAGTGATCAGATTAAAGAACGCATAATTATTTGTTGCCATGACCCTTGTTAGTGCCACGTTCCAGGCATCCAAAGGCTACTGCGGCCCTTAATCCTAAGCTAGGCTGAAATAGGCCATAATATGTAGGGTACCACTTATTGAGTAGGGTTGTTATAGACCTGGTAAAAAAAATACTTTGCTCAAGACCAAGCGTACGTAGCTCTGAGCAGGGGAAAAATGGAAGTTAACTGTGTGAACTGAAGTCAAGCAAACTTCTTAGCAAGTTTCTTGACAGCAGGTCAGTGCCAGAAATGATTAGGCTAAGTTTTATTCCACGTAAAATATTAAATTTCAGGTTTATTTAATTAAATCCTCTACATTCCCTTTGATATCAATTCATAATGTAATTGTATTACAATTATATTATATGCATTATTATATTTAGTGATAATCCTTACTGTGACTAACCCCCAGCCTTTCGGTCTTGCAGAAATTTGAAGGCAGGGAAAATAGATTTTTAGAGTGGAATTTCTTCTATAAAATATTTAAACTTGTTTAACAATTGTTTATCTTATTTCCCTGATATAATCATACTTACATATGTGTATAGGATACCGGCAAAACAATTTAGTTTGTTTGCATTCTGGGTTGATAATCTACATTTACTCTCATAAACTGTTAAAAAATTGCGTTGCCTTTCCATTAGTAAAGTTTGTTTATATTTACATCGTGTGTTACATCTGATTTTAGACTACAGCTGATTAATATGCATTTCAATTGAACATCATTCCCCCAAAATATTTACATTGAAACTTTAAAGGTCTTTAGAACAGAGCCCTGATGTTAGACTTGATTGAGATTAATGTGGGATCACCCTTAAATCGAGACCTATAAAACAAGACCAAAATCATACAAATCTGTTAAAAAACAACAAAGTAATGCGCGAACACACACGAAAAAATATACCGACGGATCGAATCTATAACCTCCTCTTTTTGGAAGTCGGTTAGTAAAAAAGTTTAAATAATTAGTAATAATCCAAAAATAAAATGAAATTCCGCGTTAAAACACCCCGTAGGTATCGGAAATGTATCCTTCAAAACCTCATTACAAAATGTTTTACAGTTATTTAGTTTAGTTTATTTCAATTCCACACGACACACAATACATCGCTACTGAACTTTCTAAAGCTGGGTTTTCCTAGGAGCGGAACTTTTCGGTAGCGGAGAGCGGAGTTCTCTGGCCTCTCCTCATCATGTAATCAAATGGCACTGATTTCCTAGACAACGGAATTGTTCCGCACCACGCCTCGGATTAATTTTGTCCGCTCCCGAACAAGAAGAGTCCGCTCTCCGCCGCGGAATAGTGTTGAGGTTAAACTGGTGTCATGTTTTTTTTTTAAGAAAGAGTTTTTGGTAAATTTAGGGCGTCAGATGACGAGAAACTTGAATTAATACAAGGCCATCCAATTATGTTGAGTACGGCTCGTATAATAACCAACAGATAATTAAATCATAACAAAAATAAACGTCCTTCTAAAATATCATAACTTTTTTGTACTGTTGTTTTAGCTTAAATAATAGACAGTTTTGCTTTGTTTTAAAATTAAAAACTCAATGGCTTGAAACTGAAAAATAAAATAATAAACTCTTCTTTCTGTCATTACATATTATATGACATCTTCAAATTTAAAGAAGTTTTGCTCTAAACTAATACCATAACATTTATTATGCCACCTAAAATATGGAAATATTGTGATTTTTATATAAAATTAAAACAATCAAGTTTTAGTTTGCACATTGGTTTTAGCTCTACCTTTAACTAATTTGAATGATTACTATACGATATGTAATTGGTTGAGGAGATATTGAAAATACTAAACACAGTCCGTTGTCTGTTGGTAAGACCTACTTTTGAGAACATATTATTTTATTTTATTGCCCTTGGTGTTATCCCCTCAACAGTCACAATACAACCAAGATGAGCTAGGTTATCCCGCAGTCGGTCGCCGAAAAAGTTCGCGTCTAGGAAAATAGAATTCAGTTGAACTGAAACTACGAGCGGAGAATCTCCGCGTTCCGCGCTCCGCTGCCGAAAAGTTCTTCTTCTAGGAAAACCCAGCTTAAATTAATCCAGAGATTCATTGCGCTCATCCAATAAAGTATTGCTATTTCATTAGTGTAAAAGTTGGAAGCGTTTCTAGAAGGTAGGTAAATTATAAATCAAATTTCCCATGTCACACTGTTTATTTCACTGCCACATAACCTTCCATATTCTTATTTATTTCCACAAACAATTAATTGTTTACAACCTTAAACATAGTATAGACCTCAGTGTGTATCTTTCCTTGCCATGACTCCTACATATAAATTTATGTTTACAATTTACAAAAACATACACTATAAATCTATAAAAAACCACATATACTTCCTCTACAACTTTCTTCCTCCACTTTCACTACTTATTAATTTACAATAAGTTATGTTTAAGAGTTAACCTAACAGCACAACAATCTTATTTCATTCTACAGTATTAATTGCCAATTTTGTCCATTTATGAACAAACAAATACCTGATTTTAGTTGTAGGAAATTGAATATACATTTTTAGATATGCCATTGTATTATACGCTGTAACACTATAGTTTTTCCAAATCTAAAATGTTTTTTTTTTCTCAGTACCATAGAGGGCTTCAAAAGTTACTATTTACTTTTTATCGCAATTATATTATATACGGTAATTGATTACCTAGTTTATAACATAGTAATTCATTTGTAAGTCAACTAATTCATATTATTTTCCAAAATATATCTAACGTGGAAGTGAAAGTGAGCAGAAGAAAACACATGTACAAAAACGAATTCCTTACACAAGGCTGAGAAAGTATTCCGTCGAGTGATTCAAGAGAAATGCAAAGCAATGTTTTGGAGACTAGGAGAAAGAACCACTTTACAGGGTCTGACGTCAACATCGGCTGCAAAGATATTATTTTCCATGTATAATATATGTATGTACAATACTTTTGTACATGATTGGTATTCTTATAATATGACCTTATTTGCAGCTTTCAGTAGAGAAAAATTCTATTTAGATAGTCACTAAAATATTACAAATACTACTCTTAACAATATTTCTTTTTCCTAACGAAAGTACGCCAGTCAGATTTACTGTGCTTCAAAATATGTAAAAAAAACATTTCTGTGCTCAAATAGGGCTTTCATAAAATTGCGTGACTTTAATTATTTCATTTAATTTCATTTATTGATACAAAAATGCTACAAAACAGGTTCTTAACCCAATTACAAAGTAGCATTATCACTAACATTCATTATTTTTAGGGATTTTTCATTCAAGTCCAGTTTCATGAAGCACTACTCAATGTCTTCCAAAATAATAATATAATACCATGCACATGACACATGCAATCTACTATACATGCATTATTTAAAGTTTTAAACTACACACTACAATTAAATAAATATATTATATATATTATATATATATATTATGTTGGTTTTGAACTATTACACCCTCGATAATCACTAATTATAAATTTGACATATATCTATGAGTATATATAATATATTCTAACACCTTCGTTGTGAAGATATATTTATTTTCATATTTTAACTACTAAAAGTACTTATCAACATTTTATGAGATTTGGAGTGCTTATTTTAGCGGTTCCATACTAGGTTCATGTTGTGCACTAATCTTCTCTTAAATCATGAATGTTCCTAGATCGGAAACTTATTGCACTATATTTATGAATCATTTCATTCTTAGATTAAATTTAGTATGGTTTTTGCAGGATGTTTTATCGGATTATTATTATTTAAAGTCTTAAAACTAGAATCAATGCTCATAAGACAAATTAGCACAAGGGCTGATCTGCTATATCTTACATGTCCGAGGTGTTGAGCTGTAGAGGAAGTACGTGATATCCAACTGGCGAACAAGGTGGTTCTTCCATTACACTGCTCTCAGCTCTATTTTATCCTGTCAAAACCACTTCCAATCTATATTACAATTTATATCATTGTTAATAACTTTCAATTTCAATTGTTACAAATGTAAAATCACATTTCAAATCATGTTTAGCTAATACACATTCAGTAATAAAGTATTTGTAAAACCTTTTGTATAAATACTTATTTTGGAACGTTCCTATGGAAATTGATCATGCGAATATGATATTTTGGTACATGAAATTAAAAAATTCTATTCTTATAAGAGCTATCTACAGTACAATGGTTGGATTAAAATGAAGTTTACAAACATATAGTTAATAACATGTTTTACATTAAATAAATTATTATTATTATTATTATTACTTTTTAGTAAACCTTTTTATAATTAAAGTAATTTTATTTGATCTAAAACCAAAAACTACCCATACTAAATATATATAATCTCAAAATACCGGCGTCTCTATCAACTGTCAGCTACAAGTTCACCAGGCCCATGTCACCTGTCACGAACATTTGCGGCTTTGTTGTCCGTCATTAGATCAGGATTATGACGGTAACAGTTTTGATACAAATCTAATCTTGAAGTCATTTTGCCAACCTGAAGTCATTGAGTCAACCTGATGTCATTGTGTCAACATTTTAATGTTAATAAACTGCGAGTTACCATAGTCAGTATTTAACATAAAACAAACTTATAATGAATTTACAACTAACACTAAAATAAAAATGTTGAAATTTATTATTTTTACAGGTTATGGATTGACATAATTGTCAATAGATATAATATCCCCTTAAAATTTTGTTTCTAAAAAACAAAAAATATAGTAAGCAGTGCATTTGAAAAAAGTAAAAAAAATATAAATAGTTAAAAGAGAGACAGTATGATTCAATTTTCCAATACTTTCGTATTTTTAATAAATACGATATAAATGTACAGCTGATAATCATACATACTGAGAGCGTGAAACCAACCTGGTGATGAATTTTTCCAATTGAATAAGCGAAGTCGATGCATATTCATCAAGTCCTTATTTTATTAAATGTCAATATTACTTTTAGTTAGTTTTTGTGTAGATGGTGGGACTGGGTAAGGAATTTTTAAGTCAGGGCAAAGTGTTGTTACAACAATAGTTATTAAGTCTTACTTTTATTCATGCTTTGATAGAGTTTACATTTAAGAAATCAGCTTACTGATTTTTCTAGGCATTAATATCAGAAGTATATCAATTCTCTCTAGTAAATTTAACAAAATACAGCGTAACTCGTAAGTTTTAATTAACCCTTGTTTTATTATTACTGTAGGAATATAAAACCGTTAAAAAAGTTCTTAATGTATGTTATCTATATAATTATGTATTGAGAGCGTAAAATAGGTGTTTCTCGCTTGAGGAAAAGCGGCGCGCGGTAACAGTTTTCCTCAAGAAAAACACATATATTACACTCGAATAACATTCACAACTTTTCCTACTTTTGACGTTTTTGATACTACACAACATAAAAAAATTTCAATTAACTTTTTGATTTCACGATATTGAGATTATAAACCCCCACTCAGTTAGCTTGGTCCAAACCAACAATCAATCTCCTCTTTATTACAGTCAGCAAGCGGAAAAGTTATTCGCAGCGATCGAAAAATACTTTATTGCTCGCTAAACAGAAAATAGCTGTGTTTTTTGATTGTAAAGAAATACTTAGGCACGGTTGTGGGAAAATGTGTTTTTAACTACATTACAATGGTTAAAAGTCTCAATAAAATAGATCCCAATTAGTTTCATTTTAATTAATTTTATGGTATAGGCAATTTATATAATGAGAATTTGTATTGGTTCAAACTTGTTCTGACTCACCTAGAAATAAGCCGAATAAACTATAGCTGTTATTGCGACCTGTTTTACGTTGCATTGTGTATTTGCTGTATTTAGGAATATTTTAATATGTTATTTCTATTCAAAAATTTAGTAACAAAACACTTTTTAATGTTAAGAAGAATCAACCCAGTCTGTAAACATTAACATCCCAATGGTTAAAGCACAACATGTAGGAATCCAACGCTTCAAAATTATTGTTGACTGAAACAGACATGCTTCGTTAATTTCGACATATACATTACCTCACTGCGCGTATTACCAGAGCAAGATACAACCAACCTAGCTAGAATAAAGCAATACCAGTTTAATGTAATATTATTTTTACGTTTCAAGAATCGCTTATTATTGTCAAATATTTAAATTAATAAAAGCTTGAGGTAAATGATAACCAACTCTCTTTTAATAACAAAAGTAGGGTGGGTATAGTTGTTTGGCATTGTATGTGATATAAAAAGATAGCAAAACGTTATTTTAAAATACCCAAATTGAAAATAATGATTTACTACAGAAAAAATGTACAACGGTCGTAAAAGTTATAGATTCAAATATTTTTCACATAATTTATGATATTGACAAGAAATGCCTAAAACAACACTGACACCAATTTCCCAACGTACCAAACAGTTAGTTTAAAATAGTTTATTTATAGTGAATGATTGTTTTAATTAATAGGAGAACATTATTGGAGTACGTTACATGTTATTATACATGTTACAAAGAATATACTGTATATTCTGTCAGAAAAATCCAAAAGATAACAATAATTTGTATCCAGTAAATGTTTTGTAATTAATTTATACCATTAATAAAATAACACTTGATACATTCCGGATGAGAAAAACAAGAGTGAATTAGTTTTATTATATCAGGATATATTATAAGTTTTAAGGATGTATTACATAAAATAATTTAATACTAAACAGATCATCATATGAAACAGAATGAATCAGTTAAATTTATTGAAATAGAATCGTCACTTTGTTTTCCTCTATAGGTCAAAAATAAACAATTATAAACAATTCTTATTATTCAGTTGCATTAAGAGAGATTCATTTTTATGTTTGATCTAAACATATCATCCCTTAACTGACGTTATACTATTTTTCCTATATACAACTATATTAATATGTTTCCTTCCAAAGCTTGATTGGTCCTGTAAGTTACAATCTATTTGTACATGATTTAAGGAAGAGTAGTATAATACTCTAACACAATATAAATGTTTATTCATAAATAAACAAGTCAATTTCATAAATATAATCTACAGTTTCATAATGTTTTATACATTCTAGTGTTTCCATTAAATCACATTTTATTTGAATCCTTACAGAGTAAAACATTCAAAACTACTATTATTATCACCATATAAATTGATCGAAAACTACGTTAATTTTTGTAAAGCCCATGAACAAAATCTGAAGGACAGCTTTACAACTAAATTAAGCTGATTCGTGATCATAATAACTACCACTTAACATAATGAATGAGAAAAATAATGATTTTAAAGAAATAAAGATTTAAAAAATTCTCTAGTATAATTAGATAAAACAGAATAACTATTTTTTAAATTATAAAAACTCCAAAATATTATTAAGGGGGTTGGTTTTAAATTTAAGACACGAACGTCATCAGGAAATGAATAATGTACTACGCATCACAATATAGTCCTTTAATTCATCATAAAAGAGCAATTAATTCAGTACTTTTTTCAATACACTTATCTCTTCTATGTGTGTACAACGAAGATGAATTAATATAATGTATTAGTGAATTAGTTTATTTTCAATTGTTTGGTCGTCCGCTTTATTTATTCATTATAAATGAGAAGAGATATATAAATCATAATGTATTAATGTCGTGTCAGTACGGTTGTTTCATTTTAATTTATATTCCATAATTGCGTTGGCTACTATTGCAAAAGATATCACATATTTTTAATGTAGCAATATTGTGTACACTCATTACTTCACAAGTGCAGTGGCTGCCCCAGATCAACGGTACGGTTACACTGCAGCATCAATACAGAACTGCCGTACATGTACTTGATTAGTCTCTGATGATCCCTGTTGGTCATTCCAATATGACGGAACGATTGTATAAACAAATGCAGATGTAGATTTGGGGAAATTGTGTCAACGGTTTCAATATATACCATGACGTAATAGTTTTGTAAGCTTAACGATACCTTCAATAGTTTGTATAGTTTGATGCATTTAATATAGAACTACGAAAACCCCATTACTAATTTCAACCAGAACCACAATAACAGATATTGAAAAAATGCAGTTATTTGCATGCCCGTGTGAGTTTTCCGGTAGTATTCGTCACTCTGCGTGTTCTTTGTGTATATATTTTTCAGGCTTATTAACAACCACCTCAAAGCGACAGTTTTAGGCACTGTCTTTACAATGATTCTACAGATAAGGGTTCATACTGGTCATCTACGTACAGTGACGTAGATTATAACTTGAAGGTAATTTAACCTCTAGAATAGTACTTCTCAATTCTCAATACATTCTATTTATAAGAAATATACCATATATAGTGATAATAATACGATATTTTTAACGTATTTAACGTGTATGTAAACTAAATACACGATAGATTATAAACATATATGATACAAAACTGAATGAGAAAGACTTTAGTAAGTGATGAATTATGGGACTTTTGTATAATGAAAGCTATTGACTGCCAAATGTGCCATCAGTTTTGTCGTGGGCGGACCACCGAATACCAAACTGGGTGATAAATCTAACCTTTATTCCAAGTAACCATTAATATATGCAAAAACTCTTCATTTAAAAATATATCACTTTATCCACTAAAATAAACCATCAAATAATAATTTTGCAAAACTATAACAAAATGCTTGATACTAAATAAATAAATATCAAAATATTTACAGTATTGCTGATTAAAATATGTTTGATGCCTCACTCTCTTACATAAAATAGGTAAAAAATAAGTATTTCGGTTTGTGTTTAAACTGTATAGATTCCTGTTACTTGATCAATATGTATATATAGATTACCTTTACACTTTTGTATTCCTTAAAATATAACACGAGAGGATAGATTTGTTTTTGCATAACAAATAACAACACACTGTAACAGTAAAATGGCAGGTAGTGCTTACAAAGGTTTAGCAACTTTAAAGCAAATACCCATAAATCTAAAAGAACAACGTTTGTTGGATACGTTTTCATTTGGGACCGAGGAAACAATGAAGCGACTCGTTTACAAACATAAAGCCTTAGTGATAAATGGCAGCATTTATTCCGAATTCCGGGAAAGAGTCTTTGTTTCACGAAAATTGGTTCTACCCACCAAAAACTATTCAATGAAACTAGGAACAATTTTAATTGTTTTTCCTTATCTTTGATCTTGATGGGTTGCATATCATTATATCCCATTATTTGTTTACAGAGAAAATTTATTTTTAAGTGTCGTATTGCTATATCAAACTATTTGGACCCGTGATTGTGTAAGCTGGTTCACCTGATTTCAAATTTAAATTAAAACAGAACAGTTTATCTACTTACTTAATATGTTCAAATGTGTTTCTTATTTTGTTATTAGATTTGCTACCATACAAAGTTTATTCATTCTCAGAGTTTCGAAAAAATACTTTTTAATCAAGTATCCAATTGAATGTTGTCAGCCTTTATTGTTTTCTTAAAAGATTCTGGTACAGTTTATCATTTTTTATATACAAAAAACATACATGGCAGTATGAAACTAAAGTGTAGTTTTGTGACCTGCAAAGTGTAGCAGTTGTTGATTATTCTACTTGATCGTTGTATATAGTGTACTAAACTAATAATGTGTATTATCCTGTCTCATCAGGAATATTTGATTTGTAAAATGTGATTCATTTACCTGCTTTTACGATTTTATAATATCAAAAACCACAGCTGCAAGATTACATGTACAGAGAGTTTTGTTACAGAAAACTACAAAAGATTTTCTAAAGAGAAAATTTTACGGAAAACATAATTTTAATATTCTTGAAATAATGCTTGTATTACAAATTTTTACCTATCAGGAGTTATGGAATAATATTCATCCCTGAACGTTTATTTGATCTAACACATGATTTTTGCTCAGGTAAAAAATACGCAATGTTTTTAGATAAAATTTCCATCTCGTATGAATTTATGTTTATACATTTCTGAATAATATATGTAATTTTTTATCTTTCCTTCCTCTAAATAGTGGTTTTGCACCTAGGATCAGAAATAAATATCTTAACGTAGTCCAGGGTCTCGGTAGTAGTGTTTTGGTACGGTACTAAGAACCTACGTAATAGCCTAGGTCTCAACAAATTTAAATACCCACTGTTATATTATTTTAGGTAACCTTTAAAAAATGCCTACAAAATCTTAAATGCCTATTTATATAGAAATTCAAAAATCTACATAATTTTAATTTAACAGTAACACTTTGCACATCCTTAATCAAAATTACTTATTTACTTATTAGTTACAGTTTCCACATATATTTAATACTTATTTAAACATTTATTTATGGAAAAACAAAGCCTATCATATCTTGTAAATGTAAACTTCGTGGTAAAACTTAACAGAGCTCATAACAGTAGTGGGAAGTAGGCGGTCAGATTATGTTGTAAGGCACGCTGTAGCGGTTGGATTGTTGTTTTTCCCAACATTAGCATAGAAGTAAATATTATTTTACTTACAAATACTAATACTTAAATTAGCTCCTTCCCAATATTAGAAATTCACTAAAATTAAAATTATATCAATAACTCAGTATAATACCGTGTTTTGGCCGTATGAAGTGATATTTATCAAATAAATTATATTTAAAGTTGAGGTATACAGGTTGAAAATTAAGTCACGGACCCCTTGTAACTAAATTTCTCATTTCAGATTTTTAATGAAACAACATAGCTTTGTACATTGGCAGCATGGAATGTGCTACGTCCTATGACTACCATAAGGCGTGCATTATTTTCTCTAAAGGGAAGCTTTATAGTCTTAACCTCTATAGTCTATAGCTTAAGATAGGTTTAAAAAAGGTTAAAACCCTCATAATTTCCATTTCCTCAGAGAACACTTTTCTAAAAGGTTTGTTGTAAGGAAATCAACAACTTGCACTACTGGACAGGTGCGACAAGTTACACACAACTGCAAAACAATAGGGTTGGACTGGAAGTGAAGTAGAAGGTTGGGTTAAGTATGAACTTAAACGTAGTAGCAGGGTTAGAGACGTGCCAGCAGTTGCGAAACGGTTGCAGCTAATTCTACAGAGCCCACAGAACTGCTTCTAAAACCAGTTCCATTTGCAACTGGTTTATCCTGTGGGACTCAATGCCTAAGACGCATGCTACGATTTTTTGTTTGATCCACTTCAATTATGAATCGCTGAAGCGCTAACTACAACTGTAGCTATCTAGTTTGAATTATGTTCCAAGCGTAACTGATATGTTCACGTTGGAACGGTTGGAACTGTTATCACTCCCGGAGCGTTGGACAAAGTGATTACAGCTTTAGCTACAGTGGCACGTGGTGTATATAAGTAACAATTTGGCCTCATGCCAACTGTTATACACATTCATAGTCTTAAAATCTGCAATATCGCCGCATTTTATCTAACAAAAGTAAAAAGGTTCGAGTTATCCAAACAAAATTTAAATTAACTAAGAATTGTTAACATGATTTGAACAGGAGATGTTAAGGTCCAAGCGAAAATTGCAATTAATGATTTTGAAATACAGAAGTAATAATTTGACCAAATTCCAATGTATTCAATTTATTGTTATATATTGCATTATTTCCAATGCAACATATCAGAAAAATTACATATGCAAGGAGGTAGCTCTTACCTACATCATACTCAACTAATTTCAGTAAGATATAAGTCATCTTAAAAGCCAAACCAATTTCTAAGACTAAAAGAAATTCGGAATATCTTTTCCAAAGAGTTTAAGTGTTTTAAATGTAATTGTATTGCAATAAATAAATTGTATATTAGGAAAGTAATTATTTGATAATGTGATAACAATATAAACTCTTATACACAGTGCAAATAGTTTATTAAGTACTTGGGTAAGCTGCAAGACCCAATTACAACAAATATGAATAAGAAAATCAACTAAGTCTCAAAGATTCCGCATGAGCTATGTTATAACAGTTCCAGAACTCCAGCCTAGGGAAAAATGGCAAAGTGGTCCAGTATCAAGCTTTCACAATGTGTTCAGGTTGAGTCAAGTTATAAGATACAGTAATGAGATTATATAGTTAGTAATATTAAAAAAAAACTACGAAGTATTATTCTATTTCCACTTTAAAAATATATATTTAACTGCATAGTTATATTTCGTAATGACACATATCAGGAAATCGATTGATAAAGTAAGGAAATTGGCCCTTAGCTGCAGTATTATACGGTACTGCTTTCAAGAAGGGCAGACATCGTAAAAAATACGGCGTATTACTTTTTTCCTCTTGTGGCACTGCTTTTCACATTTTCAACCAGAAAATATGTACAAAACCAAACTGCTAGTAGGATTTAAATATATTTTCGGGTTAAATATGCCAACATTTCGGAAGCTTTTAGACATAATAATTTGTCAATGAATAAATCATACAACAGGGAAGAAATGCGATACAAACTTGTAACAACAAATTGAACAAATACAGTACCTATTGAACAAATACAGTACCTATTGAACAAATACAGTACCTATTGAACAAATACAGTACTTATTGAACAAATACAGTACCTATTGAACAAATACAGTACCTATTGAACAAATACAGTACCTATTGAACAAATACAGTACCCATTGAACAAATACAGTACCTATTGAACAAATACAGTACCTATTGAACAAATACAGTACCTATTGAACAAATACAGTACCTATTGAACAAATACAGTACCTATTGAACAAATACAGTACCTATTTAACAAATACAACACCTATTTAACAAATACAGTACCTATTTAACAAATACAGTACCTATTTAACAAATACAGTACCTATTTAACAAATACAGTACCTATTTAACAAATACAGTACCTATTTAACAAATACAGTACCTATTTAACAAATACAGTACCTATTGAACAAATACAGTACCTATTGAACAAATATAGTACCTATTTAACAAATACAGTACCTATTGAACAAATATAGTACCTATTTAACAAATACAGTACCTATTGAACAAATGCAGTACCTATTGAACAAATACAGGATGCCGGTCCTAATTGCAGAGATAATGAGTATGTGTTTAAATTATATGAATGTTTACCTTACTTAATATCGGTTACAGTCATGCTGTGACTGCATATGATTACTGTAATTTTATGTTTGCATTCACTATTGATTCACAAAGTAGTTGGGTTAATTTTAATATTGATTATGACAAAATTTAATGTTGTATATTCCATTATGGACTTTTTTCAAATTGGTGTATATTTAATTTAGTGCAGAGATGCATCAAGCAAATTCCTTCCTATATATTTCCGTTATGTTGGCTTGCTATCGAAACTGTATTATATTTAATCTAAAAATGGATAAGACACTGGTATCGGTAATTTGTATCAACAGGATACAGAGGCCAGGTGTACTTAAAACATCCTTAAAACACTTTAGTATTTGTAGGTCCATCTCACCGTACATATTCTTGACACTTTTTTAGAAAGCCTAATTTGTATGTATAATTTAGCTAAATCCATACGGTTTCGTAAGTTTTACTCCTAGAAATATAACTCTTCCCCAGGGAACAGTTCAGCCAAGGAAGTAATTCAGTGACACCACGCCGGCGCGCCAATGAATTGTAAACGTTATTTATTCTTTGGTTTTTAAAATGTATTTGAAGCAAGATTAAAATTTTGCACATTGTAAGACAAAGAGTAGCTTGTTTTTATTATACGAGTAAAAGCAATAAAACGCTAAAGATTAACGTCCTTGGTCAAAGGGTTCTCTTAAATTGAAATTCCTCGGACCGAGGGGGAACCTCATAATACCGTTCCTAGGATAACACAAATTGAACATCTTTGTCACGGTAAGTGAAAGTTAGCAACACAAGTTTTTAAGGAAATATTTGTTTTACATATTTCATTTTCAAGGAAACAATAGACTTCCTTAGTTGAATTCGAAAGAGGTCATACATTCGATACCCGGGGCGACTGCATGTCTTTGAGAGGTTTAGGATGTTGTCCTCAAACAACGTAAAATAGAAAATGCCACGAACATAAGCAAGACAAAAGGTTATTTATAAATATAGATTGATAGACCTATAGTACTTATCCCAGCTATTTTTTTATTTGATGTAGTAGTTTTAGTTTAGAATAAATATTCAAACATTTTAACGTTGTAAAGCATAAGCTTAAGTTTAATCCTATTCTTAGTGTAATGTATTTCACTTGTTTGGAGTACTCCCAATAGATAATCAAATTGTAATGAAGAGGTTTTAAATAAATAAATAATTACCTATCCCTCTCTCGGATACGTATCCAACATTTATCCAACGGGGCAATTTGTTTTCAACAACAAACATATTTCTTAAAAGATAATAATGAGAAAAAAGGTTTTGGGTTCCACTCTTTTACTGGAAAAGTATAATTAAGTTACGTCCTATAATACTTCCTATAGTTTATTTAACTAATAAAAAAAAAATCGTTATACTATCGAAAATTAACAGTAGGTTAATTGAATATGCTTTAGTATCCAATCCCAAGATGTATGACCAAAGGTATAGCGATAGGTTTGGTAAAGGAATTGGGATATACACCTAACGCGATACCACATAAAGGTATATTCATAAAGTTTTTTTAATTGTATCATTATTTTACCATATGTGTAAGCCATTAAAAGAGAAATGTAATTTTATTTTGTTGAAAAATAATTTTAAACCTTTGCTATGATGTAAATTGTTTACATAAGTTACAAATCAAAATCAACATCAATAAAGTACAATACGTGCACGTAAGTTTATAGTTAAAAATGCCCCACTAAATAAAATAATTATATACTATATAACAAGTAATTACGTAACTATAAATGCATGAATGACAAAGTATAAGTTTAATAATTCCTCCTAGTTGCCATTTCTAGGGCAAAACGTGCTTTAAATGGTTTAAATAAAACTAAGATATAAAAAATGAAAGAAAATCCTCTGAAATTGGTCCTATCTTAGCAGCTCCGTTGTTTTACAAGGAATTTTCAATCTGATACAACCACTTTGACAAAGGCTCTCCTCCTTATCGATTTCTCTTTTATTTGAATCTCGCTAAACCAAAACCCTCGTCATTTATTATGTATGGAATATTCTAATTAAGGTTCTTATTACAATGATTTAAAAACTAAGTGCACGTTATTAGCTCATTACTTAATTTTAGAATAAAACTTAGTATTGTTAAATCATGCTGATAATTGCATGTAAATTCACACTACCTCATTACTATTAACCTCATAAGTTCATAATATAGAGATAATTACTATGTTTAATTTCTCCGTTAGCTGCCTTTAAAAGCTTTGATAACGCATACCATATTTTAACCTATCAGACAAATGTTAATTACTTACTAGTTCTACATACTTCGAGTCCATTCAACACATAATTGTACCTGATTTCAATTTTTATTTTTGGTCAATAATGACAGTGAGCAACATAATGCCAAATCCCTTACCTCGGCCACAGTAGTAGACTGCACTTCAGTGAGCACGACACACCACCTACCTTGGCTAAAATAGTAGACTGCACTTCAGTGAGCACGACACACCACCTACCTTGGCCGCAGTAGTAGACTGCACTTCAGTGAGCACGACACACCACCTACATTGGCTAAAATAGTAGGCTACACTTCAGTGAGCACGACACACCACCTACCTTAGCTACAGTAGTAGACTGCACTTCAGTGAGCACGACACACCACCTACCTTGGCCGCAGTAGTAGACTGCACTCTCTACAAACTGTCTACTAGTGTGCAAGTCGCACCACCTACCTTGGCCGGCCGGATCGCCGCGGTCCGGGGGTTCAGGTTCTTCCTGAGGGCGGTCCCTGGTTTGTGGAGGGTTCGCCTGAAGCATGACCCGTCTGGAAGGTCGTACGTGTCCTCTGAAAAGTATTATTTGTATTAATATTTAATTTAATCTAAAACATTTTCTTTCACCTGCATGACCTAATAAATTAGAGTTTTAAGATATTTATAAATAAAAATATTCTTTGACAGTGTTAATAGAAAGAAGTATGTAAATGTATTAGGTCTTTCGTTTCTTATGGGGAATTGTGTTTTAAGTTTAATCTCAACCTTGAATTTTTAACATACATAAAATAAAACTTAGAAATAACAGAAGGAACTTATATAGTATTAAAAAAAGTATGGAAAGTACCTTTTAATTAAATTATCGATGAAAAGAATGTTTCATTAATATGCACATGGATGAAAACTTTGTTAACCATAACCTTAAAAACATTATTGAAACTCTAGTTTTTTAGCAACGCTGTATTTGTTTAAAATACTGTATCGTACAAAAAGGTATATGGAGTAACTGTAATAAATTCAAATGCTTATACCACGATTTCTGTAAACAGAGTTAATCAATATGCAGGCCGCAGTGAAGATGTCAAAGGACTTGAATATAGTGCACTTCGCAGAGGCATTTTTCATCTTGACATCTAATATTGGCTTCTTCATAACTTCCTACTACCAGTTCCACGATTCCCCTGGTTTTTATTCCAGCTATATTACTTAAAAGGCTAATATGACGTAATCAAAATAAATAATTGTACTTAAATATTGACATTTTAATATAAAATAAACTTTTTAAACAAAGATAATCTTTTTAGTACTTATATACTCGTATATTTTGATTATTTTAAGAACTGAACTGTTCAAATGAACAGTCAAGAGAGTATGGTTTGAAGTTTTGATGTAAGCACAAGGAGGCGATGACTTGGGATTAAGTTCTTAGTTTAATCTTTAGAAAGCGAATATATGATTATACCGTTTTTATGTGTGCATGAAGCGACAAATTTCACTTCTTCCCGTATACCTTTGGAACAAATAGTATATATATATTGAATATTTCTCATTGATTAGGGCTGCTGATAATAATAATAATATTAAAATTTTTAAAAACAAACACCCTTTTTTAATATCTTTAATATTTTATTATTTTTTTATTGACATTTTCGGCAATCATGCCATTTTGAAAGTAAATATAACCTCACAAAATGGTGTATAAGTGAAAGACATCTGTGTAAAATAAATTAATCAAATCATATGGTCCTAAATAAAAATTAATTTGTTTAATATAAATGTATATGTATATATGAATATATATATACAGTTTTGAACGAATGGTGTTTTTGGCATCTGGGGACCTCAAAACAAAAAGTTATCATGGTCCTAGGGCCTAGGTCTTACCATGCCAACTACGGTAATAGCTTCTTCCCTATAGGGGAATTTCGCTAAAACACGAGACATGAGGTGCTTCAACTTATAACCTATGACCTGCGTGTACTCTACGACGCACTCGCCACTCACTTTTGCTCTGATCTGATCTCTCTGCAGAGGAACAGTTGTAACCAACATCACAAAGTAAGGTAAAAGTAATTTAACCATGCTGCTAACCTAGCTAAGACGGTTGTGAACGACCCTTCACACTACCACAGGTTAGTTTCCACCGATGTGTTAGTTAAATGTTCACCGAGGAAAGGGTCGAATATAAAAAATCCATAGGTTATTGGCAACTACTTCTACTCAGTAAAAATTAACCCAGAGGACATTAGGTTGGCGTTTATCATGCTGTAAGGTTATGTTTAACCGGAATTAGTAGATCAAATAAACAATTAGCTAGCAGTAACAAACCACTCGGTTACAAATAACCGTATATACTTTGACTAACTTAAGTTAGTTATTAATGACTATGCAGCTCTGGTTGCTAGCAACCAACAATTGGTTACTGCTAACCCAATAGATTTGAACCAAGACTCGGTTAAACTTTGAGTTTTTCAGTGTAACTCGTGGTATAGTTGAAGTTTTAATTTTCGCGCATGGCCGGGCTGGCACTTTCGGCCCCCACCATACGTTTTGTTTAATAGCTCGGTAACGGTTAGGGTACTAACCTTGATATCCGAGTACTAACTAGTACTAACCTAGTATTAACTCGTGGTATAGTTCAAACTTTAAATGGCAAATATGGCCGGGCCAGCGAAATGGACCTGATTAAGTGTCTATTTTGTTTACGAACTGACACGTGTTCCTACTTGGAGCAAGGTTAGGGGTTATCACCTCTTCAAGCCACTAGTATGTATATATTTATTTTATCTATTTTTTTGCGATGTAGTTGTTCTAAAGATAATAAACCGAAATATAAACGTCTTTTAGGTTAGTATATATCGGTAAGCACGATAACTCTCGTAAAAATAGTCCGATTTTGACGAAATTTGGAAAACGTGTAAAGCAGCATTTATGACTTTAAGTTCGAAAACCAGAAAGATCGACCTATCCGAAGGGGTATTTTGAGGGGGTTTTGTACTCCAAAAATGGGGCTTTTGAGTCTTTTACATATAATTTTTGTAAAAGTGAAATTTTAGTCCATTGGAATCAGCTTAAAAAGACGCACAATTTGGCGTTTTGATCATTGCTCTAAGTCAAATGGTTACAGAGATATTGAAGTGCTAAACACAGTACGTTGTCCAATGTTATTCTTATGGAGAATAAGAAAGATTGTATATCTCGCTTAGTTATCAACTTATCCTGATGAAACTTGGTATATTGCCTCATATCGTTGTGGTCTATTGATATGTGCACAAAAAGATATTTTTTGGCCGTAGCAGCAAACCTGGTACTCAGCTCCCGTGTTATTCTTATGGAGAATAAGTAACGTGTTATCTCCCTTAATTATAAAACTTGGTATGTGGCTTTACCTTCTTGAGTTATATTGATATTTGTATAAAACGCCATTTGTTGTGTTCCTTGCTTCAGCAACCCTGCATACTCAGCCGCCATGTTATTCTTACGGAGAATAATTAAAATGTCATAAATTGTTTATTTATGAATGTATATTGATGAAACTTGGTATGTAGCTTTATGTGGTGTTAAGATACAAATATATGCATTGGAAATTCACTGAATAAGCAGGTTTGCTGCTACGGGGATATTTAACTTTTACTATGTTCTTCTTCAATGATTATGAAGATGTGAGGAACCTTCTGACCAACTGGGGTCTGGGCTCATATATTTGTCATCATTTGAAGGTACGTAGATAATTCCTTCTTAATTCTGTTGTTTCAGGTTATGAATTCAACGTTTAATGTCAGTCATCTGAATATTGTTTTAGTTTAGATTTATTAACCCAGCTCTATTTGAAAATTAACTAAAACGCAGTTATTAAAATAAATATCAATGAAGTTGTTAAGAATGTTTTATCTTAGGTTAGGTAAGGTAGGTAGGTGAATTTCCCTTTAGGGCTAAGGTAGGGCATACAATATCCCACTTTAGAGGCATTCTTAAAAACCTCATTAATACTTGTTATAAAACTGTTTTTTAACTAAATTTTCAATAGAGTTGGATTGATAAAACCAGATTGAAACCATAATCAGCAGACCAATATAAAATGTTGAATTCCTAATCTGAGACACCACAATCAAGAAAGTCTTTATCAACGTAAATTAAAATTATGAAATATATGAGCCAAGGTCCCAGTTGATCAGAAGATTCCACATATCTCCACGATCATCGAAGTAGAACATGGTAAAAGTTAAAACCACGAGGCGTGAGGTGTTCTAACTTTTAACCAAGCTGCTTAAAATTACCTACTTGCTGGGTTAAAGTAACCCTGCTGCTCGGTTGGAGTAACCCATTAACTTGGTTAGAGTAACCCGTTAGCTCAGTTAAAGTAACCCAGAAGATTAGTCAAAGTAACCTAATTGCTAGGTTAAAACAACCAACTTGATCAATTAAATCAACTAAAAATTTACTCGGTCATTTATCATCTACATTACTTGGCCAATGATTTTACCTACTTAGTCGGTCATTATTAACCCATAATCACTGACCCATAATTACAGGGTTACTGATAACAAACCAACTCGGTCGGTGCTTTATTGACCCTACAACTCAGTAAATTTCAACCTTTTACTAAGTTAAGACTAACTTTTTGGGGTTTTCAGTGTAATACTAGGTTAGTACTAGTTAGTACACAATTATGAAGGTTAGATCTCTAACCGTTTCCGAACTATTAAACAAAACGTATGGTGGCGGCAGGAAATGCCAGCCCAGCCATGTGCAAAAATGAAAACTTCAACTATACCACGAGTTATAATACTAGGTTAGTAATCGTTAGTACTCGAGTATGAAGGTTAGTACCCTAACCGTTTCCGAACTATTAAACAAAACGTATGGAGGGGGCCGAAAGTGCCGCCAGCCCGGCCATGTCTGAAAATGAAAACTTCAACTATACCACGAGTTAATACTAGGTTAGTAATCGTTAGTACTCGAGTATGAAGGGTCGTACCCTAACCGTTACCGAGCTATTAAACAAAACGTATGGTGGCGGCAGGAAGTGCCAGCCCAGCCATGTGCGAAGATGAAAACTTCAACTATACCACGAGTTAATACTAGGTTAGTAATCGTTAGTACTCGAGTATGAAGGTTAGTACCCTAACCGTTACCGAACTATTAAACAAAACGTATGGAGGGGGCCGAAAGTGCCGCCAGCCCGGCCATGTCTGAAAATGAAAACTTCAACTATACCACGAGTTATAATACTAGGTTAGTAATCGTTAGTACTCGAGTATGAAGGTTAGTACCCTAACCGTTACCGAGATATTAAACAAAACTATGGTGGCGGCAGGAAGTGCCAGCCCAGCCATGTGTGAAAATGAAAACTTCAACTATACCACGAGTTAATACTAGGTTAGTAATCGTTAGTACTCGAGTATGAAGGTTAGTACCCTAACCGTTACCGAGCTATTAAACAAAACTATGGTGGCGGCAGGAAGTGCCAGCCCAGCCATGTGCGAAAATGAAAACTTCAACTATACCACGAGTTAATACTAGGTTAGTAATCGTTAGTACTCGAGTATGAAGGTTAGTACCCTAACGGTTTCAAAACTATTAAACAAAACGTATGGTGGGGGCCGAAAGTGCCGCCAGCCCGGCCATGTCTGAAAATGAAAACTTCAACTATACCACGAGTTATAATACTAGGTTAGTAATCGTTAGTACTCGAGTATGAAGGTTAGTACCCTAACCGTTACCGAGCTATTAAACAAAACGTATGGAGGGGGCCGAAAGTGCCGCCAGCCCGGCCATGTCTGAAAATGAAAACTTCAACTATACCACGAGTTATAATACTAGGTTAGTAATCGTTAGTACTCGAGTATGAAGGTTAGTACCCTAACCGTTACCGAGCTATTAAACAAAACGTATGGTGGCGGCAGGAAGTGCCAGCCAAGCCAGGTGCGTAAATGAAAACTTTAACTATACAACGGGTTAATACTAGTTTAGTACTACAGGTGATCTACAGTCTATGTTATTTCGGTATTTTCTCAAAAAAAGACAATAACTGTAGGATCTTTATAACATTATCATGTTTTACTTATAATAATTAGTTTGTTATTTTTTGCCTTGTCTTAATTCAGAATACAAGTTAGATGTGATGTGATGCGAATGGTTTAATTTGAATTAATAATGAACAAATGTGAACCCTGAACAAACTTAAAGAAAACCCAGTATCTCTTCGCTGCAATTTATTTTACATAAATAATATAAATGCATAGACATCATCTATAAAAAAATTGTGGTATTAAAATAATTCAAATTAGTTTCCTACTTTAATTTTGTAACTTGTAACACACTGCTAACTCGGATTATAATTCTAATTCATTCATATTTTATCAAATGTTTATTGTCATTAGGCCCTATATAAAATAAAACTTCATACAATACGGTATTATATCTAATACTGCTTTTGAGGCCTAAATTTAAAAATTATGTAAGAAAATATATATACACATTCTGGAATTATGGAAAAATCTGACAATTCATTTCCGGGTAATAAATACAGTTGAAATTTTCATTTTCGCACATGGCCGGGATGTCACTTCCGGCCACCGCCATACGTTTTGCCTAATAGCTCGGTAACGGTTAGAGTTCTAACCTTCATATTCTAGTACTAACTAGTAGTAACTTAGTATTAACTCGTGGTATAGTTGAATTTTTCATTTTCCCACATGGCCGGGCTAGCATTTACCTGGCCCGGCTGTACGTGTTTGATAATAACTCTGTTACGCTGAGGGTACTAACCTTCATATTCGAGTACTAACTAGTACTAACCTAGTATTAACTCGTGGTATAGTTAATATTTTAAATTTCAAATATGGCTGGGCCAGCGAAATAGACCTCATTTAATCACATGTTTTAATGTAAACAAAGCAGACGTTTTTAAATCCCCATGTTTTTCTTATGGGGGATGTTTTACGTTATTTCTTGTTTTTTGGTAACTTTTTAGAAATACTGCTATTTTTCCCGAGTCCCTGGGATTGAAACCTTTAATTTGAGCCGTCTCCCATCATCCTGCAATTCGTCAAACTCTCACAATTTTGACTTAAATATGTTGCTTACAGAATTATATATAAAGAAGATGTCATGATGAACCAAACTATATTATGTTTGAAAATTGCTGTCAACCTATAAAAAGTATTTCTATTGTGATATGTTTACATATGTTAATTTTAAATAAATATATCACAATGAATAATAAATGATTACAAAATAAAATATTCATGGTGGGATATGAAATGTATAATTGTTAATTTTTGTTGTTTATCTAATTTTTCTTTTTCAGATTATCTTCCCCTAAAAGTATTTTTGTATAAAATTAAAATTTAATTAAATTAAACAAAAAGAGGATGTCATACATTTAGAGAGTTTTAACTCTCAACTGAACATAAGAACTGGTTTCAGTAGCAGAAAAAAACAAACAGTAAAACCAACACCTTATATTTAAAAGTAAAGAATTAATCATAAATAATACTTATAAAAAAGTGTTTATACTTGCCTGTGAAAATAATTTAAAGAGGATTGTCCATGAAAAAAATTAAATTAAATTAAAATGGCAAGTCTTTCATATATGCAAAATGCAAATATTCATAGATATTTCAAAATCGGTTTTTAAATTGAAAATTTCATTATTTTTCTTCGACCATTTAATTTCGGCTTGGGGTTGGCAGCGTTGGAAGGGGTTAACCAAAGGTTTTGTTAACCAAATTACAACTTACTTCTTGCGGAGTTTCGTGTTTAAATTTGGATTTTTATTCATTATATATTATATTTTGTCCTTTTGTGACTATTTTCTCTATTTTAATAGTTTTGCATTAAAGAAGATATTTAAACCTAAATAAGCAGAGTGCGAAGAAAAAATGTATGTCTCATTTTTTTATTAAACTTTATCTTAAACAAAACATATCATACGAACTGCTAATGAACTAGTTCTGATGAAAATGCGTCACCAGAGAATTCTCCGAATGAGTGTTTAACCGAGTTGGCCAGCAAGAGTTTGTATTTTACATTGCTAATCAAATCGGAAATGAGAAATCAAAATCTTCGCTACTCCAAACCTTAAACTATCAGTACTTCTCAAGATAGTACTAATAATTTTGCTGATACAATTTGACAATAGTTAAAATTTCAGTCACAAATATGTTTATAAAATTTATAAAATAGTTATGGAATAATTTGGAGTTCTTTAAGGCAGAAAACATTACAACGTATTTATACATTTTTTCCTTATTAATTTCTGTAACATTCTAGCCGAAGACCTTTAAGGAATATTTAGGCCTGGGGCCATTTTTCATATGTGCACGGAAGCCTTAAAGGTCATTCAGGATATTACTGGAGATGATTATTCCATCGGGAATAAAATACATGTGCGTAGTCATGTTTAATATTAGTGTTATTTTTATAATTGGATATCCCGTTTATTTTTTATATTTTTTATGTAAAGTTTTATTTTTGATTATCGAAAAGGTATTGTAGATTACTCTCGACCAAAAGCTACTTTTTGAATTTTCTTTTGTATTAATCAACTCCTAGAAAGTAACAGTTAGGATCGTTTATGGCAACAATTCTACTATAGTTCTCTTTTTTCGCTGTGTCATGAGAAACTATTTTGGGATTAATCTAGATATCTCATAATTATTTGTAATACATATTAGTGTTTTTCTAAATAATAAAAATTGCAAAACTACGATTCAAAATGAAGTACACTTAAAATTTAATAAAACCTTAAATAAATGTTATCTTGGTGCCAGAACGACTTGTGAAATTATATTATCACACTAACACTCTTAACAATAGCATTTCTATTCGGTCTCCACCACACTAACTCTTTGGCCACTATTCAAAGTGACCAGTCTTAATATCATCAGGCCCAATGGTAGTTTTTAATTAGACTAAAAAGTGTTTTACGGTATATCAAATAGCAAAATTCCCATCTCATTAGTCGATTCCGATTTCATTACACGTACGAAGACACTAATGTAACGCAATGCAGCGATTCTGTCCCTGGTGATAACCATCTGGTGTCGCACCTTAATTGATTCCTTGTTACCTTTAATTGAAATTATCAAACCATTTGTATTCCATGTGTGTATCCACCCAGTCTCTATGAACGGTATGATGAAAATCCAGTACTCAAATTTCTTATAGTATTTTAAAATTTTTTACCCCAAACACGTATATGATGACTATTATTTATTTAATTAATAAATAAATTGATATTAGCGAGAAAGGGGTTGGTTTAATTATGAAGAATTGTAGTTGAGGTGGGTAAGGTATATTAGAGGTTTATTCCTTCAGCTCCAGTGTTTACATTGTTAGCACTTGCTCGAAGATACCAAACAATGCGATGAGATCTTGCGAGAAACTCAACGTCACACGAGCGTGACCTCTTGACTTGAGGACTCTCAATACAAGTATTGTTGTTTCCTGCTTGTTGTTACAATGGGAGACTTGCATTTGTATTTTTTTTTCGAAAAAAAGAGATAACAAATAAATTAAACTTTTTTTAAACAACAAGTTCTGTAGTGAGATACGGTATCTATAAAGGCGTTTTGTTGATTTGAAGCTTTACTAAACGAAGGAAGGGTGTATTAAAAGTCAATCTTGTGTAATAGTCTAAACATATTAAGCTTACATAGATATTTTTCTAAAGAAAGTATTAACTTTGGTTGCTGCTTGCAAAAGTTTAAAGGGATCAACTTCCCATATTTGCATGCATAAGAGTCCCTTGCGCTAACATTACCCTTGCATGTTGTGCCTTGGATGCCTGTTTGATCTTATAATGCAAGATTTATATTAATATAGCCTATGTTTTGAACAGTTTACTACGTAAAGGTAGCTTCATTTTATAATTTGTTATAAAACACAAAAATTTGTAGGTACAGTAGACCTAAAATTATATCAAAATATATATTTAAACAAATGCGTTTGTAGTCTTTTATATAACAATTACTCCCTTGTTGGACCATTCTTTAATACATTTATAGCAAATATGTACGATTTTACATAACAAATGTAATGCCACCTATAGTTTATCAATAATAGAGCTGTAAAACTAGTCAAAATTCCTAGCTTCAAATAAATATAAACTTTATTGGTTTCAAATTACTCAGAATGTAATCTTTAGAAAGTTATAAACAGTTAATCCTGCAATAATAAATCTATTTTTATATGGCTAAATTTAAGTAAAATAACCGTTTACAAGAGGATACATACTTTCTAGAACCTTAAACCATAAATTCATAGTACCATAAATATTTACTTAAACTTCAAGATGAAGTCATGTTTTCATCAGGTATCTCCTAAATCAATGTATTCGATATGTTATGGTTGTGCTAGTCTATCAACTGTCGCACTACTAAACAGTTTGTTATACATGGTTTTCTTTTAATTCGCACAAATAATAACATCGCATGAACATATTACGTGTTGTATT
Organism: Allygus modestus; assembly: GCA_963675035.1. NCBI lineage: Eukaryota > Metazoa > Arthropoda > Insecta > Hemiptera > Cicadellidae > Allygus > Allygus modestus. Next base: position 297,843,125 of record OY776112.1, read on the forward strand.
CAAATCGAAAAAAAACATAAGTGCATAAGAGGTATGAGGTAGTATGAGGTAGGAGGTATGAGGTTGTCATCATAAATGCAATTTATCTTGCATTCACTAATTCTGTGGTAGGAATGAGGCTCTAATTTGAGTGCTAGCCCTTAATTGGTACTTTCCAATTTCAGTTACAGATTTGAAACAAATATTGTCAAATAACAATTAAAATGCACAGCTGTGTTACACATTACATCGTGTTATGGAATTTTAGCATTTACTTATTATATTTACCATGGACTATTTCGAGTCTACTTTATTTGTATTGAAATACGGGTCTGATAATGTAGTTGTAATGTAAATTGGAAATTTGACCCCCAAAGCACAGTTAAACTAATTTGAGCTCTTAGACTTTTCCTTTATAAACTGTATAAAATGGTCATTAAATCAGATTTCCTGGATGTAAAACAACACGTCCTCCAGTTTCAGGCAATGACGCAATGTACGCGTGAAAAAACAGAGGTCGTTGATGTTAAAGTGGTTGCAATTCAAATTAATTGGACAGAAATAAGCAGGAATGTTTTTTTTCGCAACTACGATTTTAATTTGTTGTTATGGAGTGTGTTGAACTTTTAGAGGTGTTTTTGCAGAGGTATTTATTTTGCTTTATAAATAGCTACTTTATAGTACCTACTGTGTTTCACAACTTTGAAATTTGAAATAAACTGCGTTGTGCTCTACAATAGCGTCGCATTAAAAAGTTGATAATAACCCAACTGGTTTGTCATGTTGATAAGAACCCAACTGGTTTGTCATGTTGATAAGAACCCAACTGATTTTTCAAGTTGATAAGAACCCAACTGGTGTGTCATGTTGATAATAACCCAACTGGTGTGTCATGTTAATAAGAACCCAACTGGTTTCTCATGTTGATAAGAACCCAACTGGTTTATCATGTTGATTAGAACCCAACTGGTTTGTCATGTTGATAAGAACCCAACTGGTTTGTCATGTTGATAAGAACCCAACTGGTTTGTCATGTTAATGAGAACCTAACTTTTTCCATCCAAACGCTCTATTAATAAATACATAAAACCAAGTGGTGCAATACTGAATATTGTTTAATCAATACAATATTGTATTTTGCCTTACCTTGTTTAAAAGATTGTTAATTGCAATGCAATGCTTACTTGCCTATCTCTTAGTACATCTCATAATGAGGGTGAATTCACTTTTGTATTTATCATGCATTGTATTTAAGTTACGGAACGTAATTAAAGAAATCTGGTAACACTTATAATCTAACCTTACACTTAATCTACATATTAGAAAATAAATATCCATAAAATACGATAAAAGGCTAACGATTTCGATCAATCACACCGGTCCTCAATAGACCCAATGAGAGAATGGCAGTGTCAATATTACGTAGCTACTACTACTGGAAGTTTATTTATTCCATCAGTACATCCATTAAAGTCCGCAAAATTAGTTTACAACATGGTGATATATAAATTACTCACACATTTCATTATAGTTCAGTCCACAATTTCGTTTCGTGTAAAACTTTTTTAATCTTCGACTAGAGTCAAAGTTAATATATCTGCCAGAAATTAGACATCATAAAAACCCCGAGGAATAATTTAAAATTGCTTAACTTGCTTGAGGTTGACAATTTTGTAAAATAAAACTGTGTAAGGAAGAACACTGTATTTTAATGGCTGAAACTTATAATGCTCCTGATCGTTTTGGAATGGTGACCAAGGCATTGGGATATTTTTGTAATGATTCACAGAATTCCAATGTTGTAATCAAAGGAGTACCAAAAAGCATGATTGTCCCGAAGTTTCTCCAGGTTGTCTCTCTGCATACTACGGTTTGGTGGTTCCTTCTCTGAAATATTTAGTGGCTATGGCTATTTAGGGAAATGAAAGGACAACAATTAAGTTTAGACTTCTAATGAAGGCTATAACAGCAGAGTTTAAGAAGGCTTATCGATACTCATTCAAATAATTTGTCAGAGTTCACCAGCTATTTACATGTTTTATTCTTCATATTTTTAGTCCGTAAAATTTATAAGAAACCACGTTAACCTCCTTTCCAATATATCAATAGTTATAACCTCCGCAATTCAACACCAAATCCAAAACATAGGAATTAATTTTTTGAAAAATACTTAAATTACTCCAGCATAAGACTAATTTAGCCAGTTTCCCGAGGAGGTTAGGAAGGAGAGTCGAGACAAAACGTTTGAGAGGAGGGTTAAGGGAAATCTTGTGGACGGTGCCTTTTATAACGTTCAGGAGTATTATTAGGCAGGTTCTGATGATGGCTCAGTAACCATATAATATTTAAAGTAAGACTGTTGTATTTGATTAGTTTGATCATTTAATTGCTTATGTATGGGGCATTTCACTTGGCACGATATCATGGAATTTATATTATTAATAAAATACAAAATGTTGAGTTTGGGTGTTAAATTTGATACAATACAGAGTATCCTGTACCTCCTAAACCACAAATCATATTAAAATTTTAAACTGTGAAATTAAATCATCAAAATTCCAATAATAATAAATTTTAATTAAAATCTATTATTATTGGAATTTTGATGATTTAATATCACAGTTTAAAATTTAAATTGATTTCCAATAATTAGCTCCAAGTACATTATGCACAAAACATATGTTTCTAGTTCAAATTTCTTACCCGTAATTTACGAAAAATATATCAAATGGGTAGCGAACTCCAGGTCTTTAAAATCTTTGCCTCTTGTGTATTTTCAGGAAAGAGGTGAATGTTTTTATTCAAATCACATCTTCTATATCATTGATATACATTAGAAGTAGCCGGTGCGCCACTGGAACAGTTTGTATATAGGTGAATATAACAGATGTAATTTTGAATTGATTTCTTTTCGTCACCTGCCGTATATTGGTTTGATAGTAGTTGAACCAACTAGGTGCCTGATTTGTAACGGCCATTGAAGCCAATTTTTAAAAATAACTTTATGATTACTACAGTGAGAGACTTTTTCAAATCGTCGAAATAGCCGATAACGATATTACCAGCCCCAACCGTGTCAATACAATTGTCGAAAGAGTCGATGAGAACCAATATCTGGGCTTGCGGGACCCAAACTGTCTGTCACAGAGCTGGGTGTAACTGTTTTGATAGCCAATAACTTGGCGGAAAAACTGTTTTGAAAGATTCTGAGGTGCTGGCTGGAGCTGTACAATACGGTGCTGGCTGGAATGCGATAATTGTCTATCTCCGTTTCATATATTTTTAGAAAAGAGGATTGATTTTGCAAATTTTCCAGAAAATACACCCCAATAAGAGAAATTTTAATCATGTGCTCTAGGGGCTCTACGATCTTACTCTCATTATTTGTTTTCCGTCAATCGTCAATAAATTATGCAGATTATCATCAATTAGTCTACAATTTTTTATAGTTTCAGTTATGTCAAAAGAAATTACCCAAATAAAAAGCAATTTAAGCTAATAGTTTTATTGTAGGTGGTACTTTTGCAATACATAATTTGTTTTGAGGTACAATTAAATGTTCTTTTTTATTTATGAACGTTTTATGATGAGTTTTTTTATCACACATAAATAAACCAACCGTTCCTTAGTAAAAATTTATATATAATTGCAAAAATTCAATAATCTTAATTAAAAGGGGGAACGAAGCAATTTGCATGTAACATCAGGTGGTTAGGACCAGTGAACTAATGGCTGATATATTTAAATGCATCCAAGTTGATTTGGAAAAGGATGACATTTATATAATAAACTGCTAAAATTAAAATAGATTTATGACATACATATTTTTTATACTTGATCTTTAAACAACATAACGGCTTTCCTTCTCCAGAATGTTTCTAAAAGTATAATTTAAACTTATATATTTCTTATAATATTGGTCATGTAACAATATGCAATATAGTCAGCATAGTTGAAAAATATTTATAACTGGATTGTTTGTATTGTTTAAACCAAAGGTAAATCTTTTAATGATTTGCGGGGAAATCGGTCTCATTAAATAATTCATACTTACACTGTTATATTTGTCAGTATTCTTGAAAAATTCAACACGCTACAAAGTATATTATCTTCCCTGGATGAATCTCACAATATAATTTAACAAAAGATTTACTGATATACATAATAACATAATTAGGATTGAGTTATGCAATTGTTTTTAAAACCGTGATGAGATTTTGATTTATTTTCCTTGAACTATTTATAACCCAGTATTATATAATTAGTATTGTTTTTAGTAGAAGTAAAGAACTGATAGTCACATAAATTATAATGTTAAACCAATGTAATTCTGGTAAAATTTTCTTAAATGAAACTCGGATTTTACACCACTCAAGTTTTCTGATAACAGAAGCACAAACCACGCTCCTGTTGAGCAACAAGAAACAGTGCACTTGTTACTTTCCCAAGTTTCAACTAAGAAACTTTCCTTACTTGCATGCATAAGAGGGTCTTATTGTTCACGTTACATGAAAGGCTCATTTTGGTTCCCTTCATCATAATTAAGCTAAATTTCCATAAAATATTATTTTAGGATTCTTATTTAACATGTGTTCTATGTTTACCGTGCGATTTATGGTAAAAGCTAGAAACTACATACTACCAGAGTTTCCAGATTCAGATAAGAAAATGTAGGCAAAATCGTTATTAACTTGTTTAATAAATTTAAAAGTTTTCATCCGTTTCCATCACCGTGATTTACATCTTATTTTATACGGATATTTCTTTAATTAGTGTTACAGTGCGTGTGTTAAAACCGTCGGAACACCACGACAATGCATAATATATGACTTAGCCTGAATAAACAATGGGGATAAATACATACAACAGGTTAGGTATTTATATAAGAGCGTGGTAACGGTATTGACAGTAAAGCGGTAGTTGGAAAATAAAACTACATATATAGTATTTTACTGGCATAATCATCCTCAAAAATAAATTTGACACTAGCGGTAAAACAACAAATAACTGTGATAAAAAGGGTTTTGAGTACAAACCAATTTGAAATGTGCCTATCCTCTTAATAGGTTATGTTAAATAATTTTTAATCAGAAGCAAGGGAAAAATTCATTATCATTTTTGTGTTACACTTTGTTTTGAAAATTCCATCCATGTCAATGAAACACAAATTCTAAAATTGAACGTGAGCAACAGTTCACTTAGTGTAACCGTGCAAGGCTGCTTCGGAACGTTTTAATTTTCACTCTCACAATCCGTTTTGTAACGAAGTTCAGTCTAAAGTAGAAAACTCATTTTCCTCACAGTAAAATATTATTAGGCAGGTACTGATAATGGATCAATGTAAATATTTAAAGTAAGACTGCTGATTTTTTAACTATTGCGTTTTCCATTTTGCAGCAAGTTATTTATAAGCTAATACCTACTAATACGTTGTTGTTCTTGTTTCTAATAGAAAACAAAGAATCACACGAAAATTGTTCTGTAAGAACTAAGATAACAAATTTTAGTGTAATCCTATTAGTCCAGTTAAGTTAGACGTTAAAAAGAACCCTTAAATGCAAAAGGTCATGTAGTTTTCATTTGTTATGTTGTTAGGACCTAAACCACAAGTAAGAAACCGAGTTTGCAGCTACAATAGACAGTCAAATTTAGGCATTTTTTTAGGTTTTGCTAAATCCCTCCGAATGTATGCGTCTGACAGAATATGTTGCCCAATCGTTTCTTAAACTGGATAAAATTCCCTGAAGTTTGAGACGATAACACTTCGTCTTGACTTTTTTTAAATGTATACAAATTTTAAAAAATAAACATTTCGCTATGAAAAACTTATACAAATTCAAAGAAATTAAACATTTCGCTTTGATCTATTTTTGGTGACGTATTGCTAAAAAAAAATAAAAATTTGTATATCTTGCTTGTTTATTATTATATACTGATGAAACTTGGTATATAATAATCTTTATTAGTTTGGTATATAATAATGAAGTCTTCGGAATGACTTCATCTGGTTGAAGTTTATAGTTTTTTGCACAAATAAACAATAGAGAATAATTACAAGGTTATGTCTCCCTTAATTATGAAGAACAATTAATAAAACTTGTTTTGTGGCATCACCTAGTTGAGTTCTATTGATATTTGCGTAACAACCCAATTTTTGTTTTCCTGGTTGCAGCAAACCTGTGTATTCAGCCCAAATGTTATTCTTATGGAAAATAATCAGTTTGGGTTCAGTTTGTAAAGTATTGTACATTAGTAAATAATGGACGTACTAAAGTCGTCATCGTCTCAAAATTTAGCAAATATTATACAGTTTAAGAAAGCATCGGACAACATATTCTGTCAGAGGCATACCTTTGGAGATATTTAGCAAAAGCTGGAAAAAGTGCAAAAATGTAACTGTTTTTTTTTATTACTACGCACATTAGGACAGGTTTTTTGGAGCTGCAAACTTGTTTCTTACTTGTGGTAAAGGTCCTAACAACAAATGATTTTATAACTACATTTTTCCTACAATTTTATATTAAGCTCAGTTCACTACTTGGCTGCTGGGATGGGCACAGTTGAAATTACTTGGGCTGAGATTACCCGGAATGACTTTAACATTTCATAGCAGCAGTTATTAAGTTGATTTATGTTCACGCTATTCAAAGTCGTTCCGCCCAAACACTTACCGTTTTCTGGAAAGTCTGATACTAAAAAAATATACATATATTCAATACCGTGAATATTTTGCTCAAATTAAATTAAATATAAGCATCGATTGAAAGAGAACTAAAAGGTAACCCAGTAGCAAAGCGAAGTTTGCCCTTCTATATTTTCTTATAGCATTTCTTTTATTGGACGAAAAATCAGCCTATGATACAAACTTGTCTTCCTTTTTTAACACGTGGTTCGTTATTTAAATTATCTAACAGGGCCTCAATAACTATTTACTCAACTTGATTTATGTTTTAGCGAATTTCCCCTATAGGGAAGAAGCTATTACCGTAGGTAGCATGGTAAGACTTAAGCCCAAGACCATGATAACTTTTTGTTTTGAGTTCCCCAGATGCCAAAAACACCATTCGTTCAAATTTGTATATATATATATATATAAGTAGTGGCGAAAGGGGGCTGCTGGCTCACTTGATTTATGGCTTCCGGTCACGTGACCGGAAGCGCTGAGTCATTAAACACGTCATCTGAGGCTGAGCCAGTGACGTAGGCGGTTTTGTGACGTAATGAGGGAAAGGTTAAAGTTCAAGGTCACGGGGAGGTTATTTTAAAAAAGTACTACCTCGCACGCGTAAAATCCGATTGTGATTCGATAGTTTTCATTCGATAAAAATATCGAATGAAAAAATCGAATGAAGCAATCGAATGATACGAGTGTGAGGTAGTACTATTTCATGTATTACTTTATTATTTACATTTATTTTTATTTACAATAAGTTATGTTTACAATAATTTATGTTTACAACAGTTCCCCGTTGTTTGTCGTCATCGATGTTGTTGATCCGGAGTCGCGGCCATCACTTCGTTTTCTGATGAAAGGTGGTAGATACTTTGACCCCTGAGCAGAGTCAATGTTGTTTGTTGCGATCAGTTCTAAAGATAAACTGTAGCCATTCGCTAGGAGAAGTCTTAACTCCTCTTTAAAAACCTCCAGGTCCGTAGAAGTTGATAGATAAATAGAGTCATAATAAATACATCGAATCTTGAGTGACATGTCAATGTTATTTTGTGAAGAGCGCGGAGAGAGGATGATGTTCACCAGTCGAGAGCTGGAGGTGTACTGACTATTCACAAGCTAGCGTTGCAATCGTACCAAATGGTGGGGGTAAAAGTGTGGTGGGGCGGAGCAGATGGCGGACGGCAGATGGTAGGCGGCAGATGGCAGGCGACAGGTGGCAGGTGACAAGTGCGCGGCAGATGGCAGCTGACGTGGGGAGGAAGACTTTGGATAAAATATCCATTAGTTAAAACCCTGGTCTGCACGTTGAAGTTCCTCCTCTAGTTTAGTAACCAGCCGAAAATCCGCTTCCATTTCATCCTCCTGCTCTGGACATTGCGGCTGCGCACACCACCTCTTGCAAGCATAATCATACGCGTTCTTATATTCCTCCAGGACTTGTTCATATGTCCTAGGCTGCTGAGATATAGTTTGCATCGCCGCTCCTTGATTAACCTCGGTAGTCTCAAGAGTTGCCACCAACTCCTTCTCACTAATCACACCTCCCCAAATAATGTTATTGCCACGGCTTATGATGTTGCTTGTTGGCTGCTGAGATGTAGTTTGCTCAACCTCGGTAGCGTCAAGAGTTGCTATCAACTCCTCCTCACAAACCGCATCTCCCCAAATATTGTCGTTGACGCTGCTCATGGTGTTGTCTGTTCCAATGATTGTATAGTAATGCAGCGTTTGAGTGTAGGTTAGGTACTCGTCCCTTCCCCCACCACATCACTCCCCCCACCACACCACTTCCCCCACCAAGTTCTTACATCGCGCACTAACTAGCGTACACGCATTAGTTAGGGTCTGGCTCTTACACTGTCAAGACCGTAGCTCCTTAACTGAAAACTTCAATTAATTTGTCTCAACACTATATGTGTATAAATATTACAGTCACTATGATCTAAACTAGTGCATGTTTCCATGTGTTGCTTCTTGTGCAGCAGAAAACTGGCTAAGAGTGTTTCAACCTTGGCTATTCTACGATGGAACCGCTCATTGTCCGCTAAAAGCGTAGACATTCTATCTTCATCGTCGGAGAAGTAGAAGGTGGTGGCAAGCGGGCTACTGAAGGACACCTTACTCATATTCCTGTAAAACTGTGACATGTTCAAACGTTAACACAAACTATATAGGTAGATGTTCATCCGACAACAGCTGGAAGTATAATGATGTAGCGCTAGCTTGTAGGATAGACACCTATCCCCACCACAACGTTCCCTTGTCCTTCAAACAGTTGTTTTTCACTACAGTTGCTATACCCTTGGTCGGATCTGAAGTCTGTTTGCACTAACTTGTTCGTCTGATCAATCCGCGTAGTTTGAGTACCCACTTGATATATTTTAATCCGTAAATAAAGAAGTTATTTAGGTTTGACCTCCAAAATAGTTGTCTTTAGCTATTACTGCTATACCCTTGGTCGGATCTGAATTCTGTTTGCACCAACTTGTTCGTCTGATCAATCCGCGTAATTTGAGTACCCACTTGATATACTTTAAACCGTAAATAAAGAAGTTATTTAGGTTTGACCTCTAAAATAGCTGTTTTTTAGCTATAACTGCTATGCCCTTGGTCGGATCTGAATTTCGTTTGCACCACCTTGTTTGTCTGATCAATCCGCGTAATTTGAATACCCACTTGATATATTTTAATCCGTAAATAAAGAAGTTATTTAGGTTTGACCTCCAAAATAGTTGTCTTTAGCTATTACTGCTATACCCTTGGTCGGATCTGAATTCTGTTTGCACCAACTTGTTCGTCTGATCAATCCGCGTAATTTGAGTACCCACTTGATATACTTTAAACCGTAAATAAAGAAGTTATTTAGGTTTAACCTCCAAAATAGTTGTTTTTAGCTATTACTGCTATACCCTTGGTCGGATTTGGATTCCGTTTGCACCAATTTGTTCGTCTGATCAATCCGCGTAATTTGAGTACCCACATGACATACTTTGCACAAACTTTGTACCCCCCCCCAAAGGGTCATGTTCAAGGTCAACCTCAAGGTCAAGGACCTTAGGACTTAGAAATTTTCACAAAGTGGGCTGCACACAAACATGAGACTAACAGTCTCCTGCCTATGTACAGGCCAAGTCCCTAACTTGAAATGCTTAGGGTGGAGAAGAACCTTGTTTGTAGTAAAGAGGGTGGTTTTTAAAATCCCTCTTTAGCCTCATTCTGAGGGGAGAAGGTTGTTTAAATCCGCTTGTCTTTGGAGCCGTCTTCTTCAAGGATTCCTTAATCCTTTTCAGCTTCTCGTTGGTTATCGGCGAAGTCATTTTGTAAGAAGAGAGAGAGCGAGAGCTGTGAAGTGTACCAGTCAATGGTTGAAGCTGGAATGAGGTGGCGGAAGGAGTAAATCGAGTCGCGTTAGAAAGCTGAGTCTCCTTCAAACGTTGCAGTTGTTTGACCTCCAAAATAGTTGTTTTTAGCTATTACTGCTATACCCTTGGTCGGATTTGAATTCTGTTTGCACCAACTTGTTCGTCTGATCAACCCGCGTAATTTGAGTACCCACTTGATATACTTTAAACCGTAAATAAAGAAGTTATTTAGGTTTAACCTCTAAAATAGTTGTTTTTAGCTATTACTGCTATACCCTTGGTCGGATTTGGATTCCGTTTGCACCAATTTGTTCGTCTGATCAATCCGCGTAATTTGAGTACCCACATGACATACTTTGCACAAACTTTGTACCCCCCCCCCAAAAAAGTGTGGACAACCTATTTACCTTCTGCAGCAACTGAAACATAAGACTAGCGTTTCTCGATCTTCACCAATATCAACAGTGAACCCCAAAAAACTTCGAATTAATAGGCTTCGTAAAAACGAACGTTACTTTTTTGTTAAAAAGAAAGGTTTTCTAAAGGTGATTCTAAAATGCGCAGACCAACTGTTCTATTTAGCATTACCTAAGGGTATGTTCCACCCTGAAAACCCTACCAGACGAGACTATTTAATTCGAAATGAAAAGGGAGTCACTGTGTGGAAATCATTACCGTAAAATCAAAGTTCAAAAACCTATCTTCCAAATTTAAGTAAATATTTGATTCTTTTCCAAATTAAAAAAAGTGTGGACAACCTATTTAAATTCTGTAGCATGCTGCAGAAGGTAAATAGGTTGTCCACACTTTTTTTATAATCTTAAGACGACCTTGACCTAGATAGGCGCGGATATATAAGCGCGATGTTGCAGAGTCGGTTATCACTTTGGTAGTGAATTGCATCAAGAGAGCATCTGCCATGGTATACCTCCACTATATTGACTCTACTGCTAAAGCGGATACTTTTACCCAGCGTGTGTACCAACTGCTAATGGAGTATCAACATGTTCAGATCAAAGGATTGGGTATTCGTGGAACAGAAGAAGTAAAAATAGATGTGAAACCAATTCCTTTGAAGAACAAAATTTACCAATTATTACAAGAAGGCTACATCCTGTGTCTTTATTACACAACCTCATAAACTACATACAAGGCCAACAATACCCCTTCCCTATCACTAATTACCCCCACCACTTAAATCGGGGCGTATAAAAAGAGGTTTTTCATCAGTGCTTATCTCATTCTGCTACTTGTGTTATCACTAGGATATATAGCAGCTATGTCACCAAAGGATAATATATTTCCTTCTGCAAAATCAATCGTGGGAAATATAAAACATATTGTGATTGAAAGTGAGGATGAAAATGAAGACGAATTGGGAGATGTTGAATTATTAAGTAATATGGATGCAATGGAAGATCTTGAATTATTAAGTGATATGGACAGTGATGATCTTGAAGCAGGATATATGGAACAAATTGAACCGTTAAGTGACGTGGAATCTGAAACCTATAGAATCTATCAGCATCTTCACTGTTCTGAAGAAATACATGATGAAACTCCAACCACTAGTAGTAGTAGTTTGGATGGGTTATTTTTAGATAGCGCACGAGGGGTATATCATATTCGTCGACGACTATTTCTTTCCGATGATTCTGATACAACTGATTCCGATTCATCAAATGAGTCTGATTAAGTGTTGTTTTTTTTCTTGTCAACTGTCAAACTTTAAATACAGAGCGGGGAATAGATCAGTTTGTAGTCAAAGTGAGAACTACTTACTGCTCTATTCCCCGTTTTGGTAATATCGTTGTATAACCTTGACCCAGTTACAAGACAGAAAATATTTACCAGTTTAAAATATATTAAATTTTCCTGTTGGAGAAAATTGTCCTTGTTAAATACAAAGCGGGGAATAGATCAGTTTATGGTTTAAAATGAAATCATTTACTGCTCTATTCCCCGTTTTGGCAAATATGCTCAATGTCCTTGACCCAAATACAGAATTTTGTAGCCTCCAGCTACAAACTTAAACTTAACCTAAAACGTACCCCCACCACTTTTTCTAGGGTATAAATAGGGGTGCATTTGCAGTGTTTTTCATTATTACGTTGACCCTTGTGAAGAGCACGCCTACATTATGATTCGCTGCGATATTTGTAAAGCTTCTTTCAGAGATGAATGGCTTTTAACCATTCATAAAGAATTGAAACATAACATCAATACAAATACAGAAGAACCAAATGAAGAAGAATTAGATTCAATCGACCAACAATTAGCAAAACATCAAGAAGAACAAAATGAAGAAGAGCACAACGAAGAAAAAGAAGAAAATGAAGAAAAAGAAGAAAATGAAGTTTCAAGACCACTTGTCATTCATTATGCGCCTGGACAATCAGTAAATGTGGAACTACACGCCCGAGCACTTCCGGGTAATGTTGTAACCCACTTTAAAATTGACAATACAAAATTGAAACTTGAAGAATTTTTAAATAACGCAAAAGGATTGGTTAGCAAAACTCTGAAAAATGAATTAAAAAGATTAAATTTTATTAAATTTGGACTATTACTGGATGCTTTATTTTCAAACATTCAAAATGAAACCTCACCGAGAGGTTTCTTAACAAAAAACCGAACTATTATGTTTTCGTCAGATATTGATTCAATCGTATCTGAATGTTTTGAAGAGCTAATGACAAAAATACAAGAACACGAAGGAAGAGGATCTGGATGGAGTTTGTTAAGCATCACAGGGCTAGACTTAAGAGTGCACAAACACGGTTATGGAATTCGTGGCAGTAGCTATATCCCTTTACCAAAAAAGATTAGTGATACCAAATCCTGTATTAATGTGCAAAATGAAGATAATGAATGTTTTAAATACGTTATGTTGGCTAAATATGTAAAAAACCATCCTGAAAGACCAAGTCAAGCATATGAAGAAGTTCAACATAAGTATAATTTTCAGGGAATGACTTACCCTGTTGCAATTACTGATATATCAAAATTTGAAAAGCGAAATCCTTCAGCTTCTGTCAACATTTTCGGCTTAGATTCATCAAACAATGCGTACCCCTTGCGCATAACACCTATTGAGCGCAGAGATCATACGGATTTGCTATTGATCACTAAAGGGGACATATCCCACTATGTCTATATAAAAAACTTTGGAGCTCTTGTATCTAAACAAATATAAAAAAAACACGGAGAGAAAACCATTTGTAAAAGATGTTTTTGTCATGTAGGCAAACCATTAAGAAGGGGAGGTTCAGAATGGTTAGTAGAACATCAAAGGTTATGTAATGGAAACTATGAGGTTAGAATTAAATTGCCACATTCCAGCAAGGCGCAGATAAAATTTGACAAAGTAATACAACAATACCGTGTACCTGTTGCTGTTTACGCTGATTTCGAGTCTTCTTTACATCCGCTTGAACAACAAGAAGAGGACGTTACAAGAAGAAGCAAATACCAACTTCATTCACCAAACAGTTATTGCATACTAATTAAATCCACGTTGACTGAAGACCACCTTCAAAAATATGGACTATCATCTTCTCCAAAGATTTATCGCGGTGAAGAAGCAGCCAAATACTTTGTCGATGATCTGTATGGCATAGCTGCAAAGGTAGAAGAACTGTATGGAACAAAGGTGCCCATGTCACCTATGGAAGAAGAAGAGCTTCAACATTATGATTCAACAACAACGTGTTATCTGTGTAATAACACCTTTACACCGGATAACGTTAAAGTTCGTGACCACGATCATCTTACGGGAGCGTACAGAGGTGCAGCCTGTAACGCTTGCAACTTGAACTACAAACTACCATATTTCATCCCCGTAGTTCTGCACAATCTGAGTGGTTATGATTCGCACTTCATAATTCCCGAACTAGGAAGAGATAATGGAGCAATAGACGTTTTGGCTACTACAATGGAAAAATTTATAAGCTTTTCAAAAAAGGTGGGTAGAATTAAATTAAGGTTTGTTGATTCATTTAGATTTATGCCTTCAAGCCTCATGAAATTATCTGAAAATCTAAGAAGAACAGATTTGATAGAAACAAGCAAAATTGTACCTAATAGTAAAATGGATTTGGTTCTTCGAAAAGGAGTCTTCCCCTATGATTACATCGATGGACTGCATAGATTTGATGAAACATCACTACCTCCACCAGAACACTTCAGAAACAAACTTAATGATTCGGAAATATCACTTGAGGACTATCAACACGCACGTCGAGTATGGAACGAGTTAGATATGAAGACCTTAGGAGATTACTCGGACTTTTATGTCAAACTAGATGTAACTCTTCTTTGTGATGTAATGGAAGAATTCCGAAACACCTGTTTTGCTGCATACGGTTTGGACCCTCTACATTCGTATACTTCACCAGGATTAGCTTGGCAAGCCATGTTAAAAGAAACAAAATGCAAACTCCAACTTTTAACAGACATTGACATGGTTTTAATGGTTGAAGCTGGAGTAAGAGGCGGATTGACCCAAAGTGTTACCAGACATGTCAAAGCCAACAACAAATACCTTCCCGATTACGATGAAACCAAACCGTCGACCTATTTAGGATATTTCGATGCAAATAACCTGTACGGATGGGCTATGTCAAACCCACTTCCTTTTGATAACTTTAAATGGATTAATCCCGACTCTATTGACGATATTTTACAAATTCCGAAACATGGTGACACTGGATATATTTTGGATTGCGATTTTGAATACCCTGAAAATTTACATGATCTTCATTATGACCTTCCACTTCTTGCTAAAACAGAGATTTCACCAATTGGAAAACACCCCAAATTAATGATGACATTAAATAATAAACAACGCTACGTGGCTCACTTTTGGGTAGTTCAACAAGCTATCGAATTAGGACTACGTCTAACAAAAATTAATAGAGTTTTGGAATTTTCTCAATCATGCTGGTTGAAACCCTACATTGATTCAAATACCATCAGAAGAGCAGCAGCTACATCAGACTTTCAAAAAGATTTCTTTAAATTAATGAATAATGCGATATTTGGAAAAACATTGGAAAACAAAAGAAGACACAAAAATGTTAAACTTGTTACCGACGCAAAAAAATTACAGAAACTAGTACAGCAGCCAAATTTTGGAACATCTATAATTATTAATGAAAAACTTGTAGCAGTGTCCATGAAGAAGACGAGTGTGAAGATGGATCGTCCTTTGTATATAGGCATGTCAATCTTGGACATCTCAAAAACACACATGTACGATTTTCACTACAACAAAATGGTGGCGTTCTACGGAAGAGAAAATATATCTATTACATATATGGACACTGACGCTTTCATATATCGCATAGTAACATTGGACATGTATAAAGATTTACGTACATTTATTTACAAGAACGACTTTGATTTCTCCGATTATCCAAAAGATCATCCAAACTACGATAATGGCAGACACAAAAAAGTACTAGGCAAATTCAAGGATGAGGCTAATGGTGTTCTACTTGAAGAGATTGTTGCACTGATGTCTAAACTATATTCTTTGAAACTCTATAATGAAAAAGAAGAAGAAGAAGAAGAAAAGAAGAATAGCTATATTAAGAAAGCTAAAGGTGTAAAGAGTTTATATTTAAAGAAGAAAGTGCATTTTGAACACTACAAGCAATGCTTATTTGAGGATAACATCATTACAGCTAAATTCAACACCATCAGAAGTTTTAACCATCAGCTGTACAGCGTGACTGAAGTTAAAAAGGCGCTATCCTGTAATGACGACAAAAGACAAACCCTTCCAGACAACATCCACACTTTACCATTCGGTCACTATTCCCTCAACCCTATTGACTAATAACCCTTTCATCGTCCTAGATCCTCTATCCTTTTCCTTTCCGTAAAAAAAGGGGAAACACAGCAATGTTAAGCTGTTTCCCCTTTTTTTACACAAGTTTTGAATGACCTTGAACTATATGTATATATAAGCAGATTTATAAAAAAGAATATTTAATACCATATCAGCTGCCTTCGTGAAACCATCATGTCAGACCTGAAGGAGAAGATTATTAATGAACTACACAAACCTGCAAGAATAAAGTTTCCAAGAAGAAATACTGTTATAAAAGGGATAAATGATCTATATCAAGCGGATTTAATTGAAATGCGACCGCATAGCAGGATAAACAAAGGATTTAAATATATACTCACAATTATTAATTGTTTTACAAAAGTTGCAGACGCTTTGCCTCTAAAGGACAAGACTGGTAAAAGCGTAACAGAAGCCATGGAAATAGCCATAAAAAGAGATAAAAACAAAATTAAACATTTACAAACTGATGATGGAACAGAATACTTTAATACAAACTTTGCACAGTTAATGAATAAATATAAAATAAATCATTATTCTACAAATTCAGAGAAAAAAGCAGCTATTGTAGAAAGATTCAATAGAACCTTAAAAGGAGCACTGTATAAACAATTTTCAAAAAGAGGTTCTTACGTATGGTATGATGTTTTACCACAATTAATAAATGATTATAACAACAGGTTTCATAGAACTATCGGTATGAAACCTAACAAAGTAAATAGAAGAAATGCAAAAGATGTATTAAAACGCATAAAGAAAAATACAAAGCCTAAAGTAGAAAAAATTCAGCCAAGAAAATTTAATGTAAGTGATAAAGTACGGATTAGTAAATATAAGGGAGTGTTTACCAAGAAATACCTTCCCAATTGGACGAATGAAGTTTTTACAGTGTATAAAGTGCAACCGACTGTACCTGAAACGTATATTTTAAAAGATAACAAAGGAGATTTGTTGGAAGGTGCTTTTTATGGACATGAAATGTTAAAGTCAACAGTAGGTGATGTATATCTTGTTGAAAAAGTGTTACAAAGAAAAAAGGACGCAGTTAAAGTGCGGTGGTTAGGGTTTAACAAAACTGAGGATTCATGGATACCTATAAAGGACTTGGTTTAATGCAAGCAACTCATTTCATCGTTAACCTTTGAGCAGGATGGAGATTATTCACCATAAAGATCGATTCAATATTAATAACATAGATGATTTAACTGTGGATAACGTTAAAATCAACAATGGTAAACACGGTAGTTTACTTCCAAACACTGTTCGATGTATAGTAAGTGGTCCCTCAAACTGTGGAAAGACCAATGTTGTCTTTAATTTGATCACTAATCCGCAGGGATTAAGGTTTAATAACCTATATATTTTTTCAAAGTCTCTACATCAACCAAAGTATAAATTGCTGGATAAAATCCTATCTGATGTGACTGATGTTAATTTTTACAAATTTAACGCTAGTGATAGCATTATGCAACCAAACGAAGCGAAACCGTATTCTGTATTTATATTTGACGATGTATCTTGTGAAAATCAGGATACTATTAGAAACTACTTTGCCATGGGAAGACATAATAACATCGACAGCATATATATAGGACAAACTTATAGCAAAATCCCAAAACAACTTATCAGGGATAATGCAAATATTCTAATTGTATTCAAACAAGATGATACTAACCTAAAACATATATATAGCGATCATGTGAATGCGGATATGCCATTTGAAAAGTTTAAAGAGCTTTGCGGAAAAGCATGGGCGGAAAAGTATGGATTTTTGGTTATTATGAAAGATCAAGCTATAAAAGATGGTCGTTATAGAATAGGTTTTGATAAATTCGTTTTAATACACTGATTAGCGGTATTACTGTACAATTCGTCAAGGTGTGAAGATGGTTAACCAGGAAAAGCTATTAAAGGAAATAAAATCACTTAGTGATTCCATTAGACAAAAAAACCGAGCTTTAAAATCAGGTATAAATGAAAGAGAGCAATTTTTAGAAACAACATTCAAACCTGTTACTGAACCTTTAAAGCGATTAGCACAAAATATGGAAAAACCTTCAATTCGCTTCGAAGGAGACAAAATGCTACCAATTTCCAAATATGAAGAAGAATTTCAAAATGATGAAAGTTTTGGCCAGTTACAAACATCTGAAGAAAGCGACGAGTATGAAGAAAGCGGGGATATAGAGGATTTAAAGGAAAAGGACATTGCAGAAGATACAAGTACAGAAGATACAAGTGTAGAAGATACAAGAGCAGAAGAAGAGGATATTAACCCATCCAACTTAAGCAAATTAGGCACGGATATTATGTTTAAAGGAACACTTGGAAGAACATATACGTTAAAAATGTTACACGCCGCACATGCTAATCGAAATTATCATACCTATGGAGCTAGAATAGAGAATAAAGGATTAATGATTGGAGATAGCAAGTTAGATATAAACGAAAATGATGATATAGTTATTGGAGATAAGAAATATAAAGGTACAAAAGGTTTGTTTGAACTCATCTTTAAAAATAATCCTGGTAAATACACTAAAAGGGATTTACAATTGTTTAAAAATATATTAGAGTATACAAATGCACATAGAAAAAAGTATTCCAAAGGTCTACCTATTCATAGAAATCGGTCAATAAAATATACAAGTATTATATCCAGTCTTTTCCCCTCGAAATCAAAAAAAGCTCCAATTAAAAGAAGAGCTTTATCTTCTGCTGAATTAAATGTTTTGCATAAAAAGAGAAAAACAACTGATCCTACCACATCTGGAAAGGGATTATTGAAAAACTTGTATAAAACTAATATAATATATTACAACGATATAAATAAGTTAGTTGATCGAATGAGGTTATTACATGAAGCTATGGAAGCCGGGCACACTGGTTTAGAAAACGAATGGGTAGCTTTGGTTGATGAACTGCGAAAACAAGGAATAATTGATCAGTAGACGTATATATAAGAACCTAAACGATAGCGATTCAGTTACATCATGAGTGTGGACAAGTTTGGACGGTATTCCGAGTTTGGAGTAAAATCTGGATATAGTGAAAAAAGAGCTGGGTTTCCGTTAACACCTGACGGCAACTATAATTTTGAAGGAAAAGTAATTCAAAATGTTGGTGATCCGCTTATGTCGTCTGATGCGGTTACAGTACAGTACATGAAAAAAAGAACCCCAACTGTACACGAAGATCATTGGGGGTTTTCCGGTAAAAGGTTAAGCGATATACAATATCCCATTTATGATGGTGAAGCAGTAAATTTAGCTACTCTAAAATTGTTAACAATTTACAAAAGGAATAAGACTGATACAAGCTATGATGTAAAAAAATTAAAATTATCAAATGTAGGTGATTGTGAGCAGGATGGAGACGCTGTAAATAAGAAAATGTTTGATATTGTACACAAGAAATGGACTACGGAATATGAAAAACATTTGGAAAGGTTTGGTGCAGCTCTATTCCATTATATCCATCGGGCTTCAGGAAGAGATGCAGCTTCAGATGTTGACAGTCACAATTATTTAGACTGGAAAAATATACACAATCCAGAGAAACCTAATCAACGAGATAAACCGTCTGAGCCTTCTAAAGTCAAGACATTAGGAAAGGAGGATAAAGTGAATGTGATTAATGAACCAACAGAAAACAATGAAGATTACATAAGAGAAAAAAGAATTTAAAATACCCATGATAAGGGATAAAGCATCAGTCATATTCGAGAGACGATACAGAGAGGATGATGGAATCCAATATTACTGCGTGGAGTTTAATATCTCAAGAGCCGAGATTTCCCCAAGGAGTGTTGACAGATGGATTTTTTCAACGGTTTGATAGATATATGGATTGGGAACAACTTTCCATACACTACCTCTTTACAATGACTATGTTAAGAATTTATTTTCACAGAGTTAACTGGATCCATATTTTACAAAGACAACAGTTTTCAGAAGACTTCCTCGTAGAGATGACATCAAATTTTAATAACTGTTGGGAAGTAATAAGTAAATATCAAAATCTCTCTGAGAATTACATTGACAATTTTAAAGATAAACTAAACTGGGATGTGTTATTCAATTACCAACGATTAAGTGGCAAGTTTCTAAGGGAACATGACAACTATTTAAAGCTTATTCATTTTACCGAAGACAACGATACCATCACCAGCGGAGAAACATCTGGAACATCTTCAATTACACCTTATTTCTATTTTTACCACTTTTATTTAATATGTCTACATTTAATTAATAAATCCATTTCTATATAATAAATGGATTTTAAACAGTATATAATACAAGAAACCAAAACTGATATTACATTCATTGTAAAACATTTATAGAGTGCACCTACTGATTGTAGGTTTTGCTATAAATAGTCATGTCGAGGGTTAAACGCATCAGTCATAATCGAGAGAGATTACAGAGAGGAAGGGGAATAGCATCAACAGCATTTTCTCTATTAAGTAAACCGGTTGGAGCTATAGTTAACAAGGCGATTGATTTATTACCTGTGGAATTACATTTACCTGGAGGATATCAATATTGTGGTCCTGGAACCAAATTAGAGAAACGTCTTGCTAGAGGAGATCCTGGAATAAATAAGCTCGATCAGGCTTGTAAACAGCACGATATAGCGTATTCCAAATTTGGTGATACTAAAAATAGATCAATAGCAGATAGAGCACTTGCTGAGAAAGCTTGGCAAAGAGTAAAATCTAGTGACGCGAGTATTGGTGAAAAAGCAGCGTCTTTAGCAGTAACAGCAGCAATTAAAGCAAAAACTACGTTTGGAGGAGGAAAGAGAAGAAGGCGTGGGAAAAAACCCGCTAAGAAACAAGGAGGTAATATCAGAAGAAAACGTCGATCTACCAGTGGTAAAGCTAAAAAGAAACCAACAATATGGTCAATGATAAAAAAGGGAGGAGGATTATACCTAAGACCGTATCGTGTGTATTAAATAAGAAAGAGCAATTAATAATTAAAAACAAAGAATTAACCAATGAAGAACTGATTACATATGCTTCTTGTTTGAAAATCCCATTTTTTAGAGGAGTATTTATGAAAGATGAATTACCGGTTAAAATGTGGAAAAATGAGACTGGTATTGTAAATTTGGATAATAGTGAAGGATTAGGCACTCATTGGGTGTGTTACAAGAAACTTGGTAAAACCATTTATTATTTCGACAGTTTTGGAGACCTTCCACCACCGAAAGAACTTCAACGATACTTTCGTGCGGCAGAAAATGTTTTTTACAATCATACAAGAAAACAACCTGATGATACATCCATTTGCGGTCATTTATGTTTAGACTTTTTAGCTAAAAGTGTTAGTCAACTTTAAGATGTCCTCGTATACAGTGTCATTAACCGGTAACTCATGTACTTTGCGCAGTATTCTGTTTCCAGCGCTACGTTTGCAAAAAGGAAGACTATGGGAAGCCGCATTATTGGATTTAACAACATATAACTCTATTCCAAACGTTAGTGAAGGAATTAATAACAAAATACATTATTATATGACAACAGATGATAAAGGAAAGTATTCAGCTTTGGAAGAATTCAGTTTACCAACAGGAGCTTATGAAATTGATAATATAAATGAAGTTATACAAAAACATATGGGAAAAGAAAATATAACGATAAAAGGCAATAACAATACAATGAAAGCCGAAATTACTTCTAAGTATTATATTGATTTTAGTCAAGAACATTCAATTGGTAGTTTATTGGGGTTTTCTAAGGAAACAAAAGTATTAGAACCTAATAAAACTCATTCTGGGAATAAAACTGTGACGATCATCAAAGTTAATAGCATAGACATTACATGTAACATTATACAAGGATCCTACAGAGATGGAGAAAATCGTCATATATTACACACATTCTACCCATCAGTTGCACCGGGTTTCAAGATAGTAGAAAAGCCTCAAAACCTTGTGTACCTACCGTTAAACACCAGTTTCATTTCAGACATCGTGCTGAACATAGTGGATCAAGACGGAAACCTTATTGACTTTAGAGGAGAAGCTATTACTGTGAGAATACATATAAAATCATCCGCTTAGACAATGGGGTTATCATTTAAAAAGAGAGAGCCAACCAGCAAAGAGGTCAGTAGCTCATCAGCTGTAGAACGATTAACAAGTGACAACATTCGTTTTCTAGAAGAAATTGGATTAAAGGTCATTAACAATGGATATACTGGATATAGCGCAGGGTCCAACATTCGACGAGACCTTATGGGAAAAGGAATATCACACGCACAACCCTTACGCTTCGTCCAAATTAAACAATAACGATGAAATTAGGATTCCTATACAACAACAAGACATTTATACTCTTCCATGCGAAAGTTATTTATATATTGAAGGAAAAGTAACAAAAACTGATGGTACTGCTGGAACCACTGTTCCGTTCATAAATAATCCTATGGCATTTTTATTTGATGAGATTAGATATTAAATTTCAGGAGTTACAGTCGATTCAACAAAAAAGGTTGGAATTTCCAGTACATTGAAAGGTTTAGCGTCTTTAACACCAAATGAGAAGAATCTGTTAGCTGTTGCAGGATGGGTTGCACCAGACAAAAGTACAATCGCTCCTGACTCTTCGGGAAACTTTGATTTCTACGTACCTTTAAGATTACTCCTAGGATTTGCTGAAGACTACAGAAGAATAATAATAAATGTAAAACAAGAACTAGTTTTATTAAGATCATCAAACGATAATGATATTATTAAAGCAGCTCCTGGAACAACTGATGCCAATTTAGACTGGAAATTAACATTAGACAAGATTGTTTGGAGAGTACCACATGTGCGACTAAATGATGAACACAGGATTACATTATTAAGAAAGTTAAAATCAGATCGAGACATTGTAATGCCATTCAGAAGCTGGGAGTTTCATGAATACCCCGTTTTACCTACAACACAACGGCATACATGGACTGTAAAAACTTCTACTCATTTGGAAAAAGCGAGATATGTAATATTTGGATTACAAACGAAGAAGAAAAGTATAATAACTGAAAATGCTGGTGAATTTGACCATTGTAAATTAACAAACTGTAAAGTGTTCCTGAATTCACAATTCTTTCCCTACGACAACTTTAATATTTCTTTTGATAAAAAAAGGTACAGTGTTTTATACGATATGTACGCTAGGTTCCAAAATTCATATTACGGCAAAACAAATACACCTCTACTATCTCCCGTACAGTTTGAATCGAAAGCTCCGATTGTTGTAATTGATTGTTCCAAACAAAATGAATCTGTAAAATCGTCTAGTGTTGATATAAAAATAGAAATGGAATTTCAAGAAAACGTACCTGCAAATACATCTGCGTATTGTTTAATTTTGCACGATAAAATTGTTACATACACACCGTTGACCGGTATTGTAAAGACAGTATTGTAAAACGTTGTACCACCACCGGCACCGCCACTGTCGCTAACCTATAAATAGCGGAGCAACAATGCAGGTCTTCAGTTGATCGTCTATCGTCGCATGGGTAACATCTTCTACAAAATGAGTTCTCCATCTGTTGTACAAGGTGATGCAGAGGTAGCACCGTTATTGGAACGTGATAATACAAGTGAAGCAGAAATCATCAAGGAAATAACTGCATTTTTAAAGTTTGGTAAAAGAGATAGAGAGGAGGAAAGTAATGCAGACCCATCAAAGGTAGTACCAAAGAGGAAGAAGAAAGTTGAAGAAAATATTCCTCCTCACATTTTAACTGAAGTTTTTTTGCGAATCTTTTACCCCATCTCAGCATGCATCAGTAAAAGTGTATCAGTTGGATTGATGAAGTCATTGGATTATTCCCCTACAGTAATACTACACCATGGAACAAAAAAGGTTTTATTTTCGCAAAATGCTTGGGAGTCATTTTTGAAACATGTACATTTAATAGAATGTTATTTAACTAACAG
Organism: Allygus modestus; assembly: GCA_963675035.1. Lineage (NCBI taxonomy): Eukaryota > Metazoa > Arthropoda > Insecta > Hemiptera > Cicadellidae > Allygus > Allygus modestus. The sequence goes on from OY776112.1 coordinate 297,866,934, forward strand.
TTTGTGTGGAAGGAAAACACATATTCGACTTTTGGATTGTGACAATGAAATCGATATTGTTAAACATCGCGGACAACTACAAGTGCGAATTAGAGACTTGACTCAACATGAAAATAAGATTCTACTGTCACGTGAAGAATTCTACGTTTTAAACTACGCAACAGAACCTATTACAAGGTACATGAGACAGTTGGTATTTGCAAGCGCTATTATTAAAGAATATTTGGTCGATACTTTGGAAAAACAACCTGATAGCACCATCGTGTACGGACCTGTGGATACATCTATTTTTAATAGAATACCTCATGAAGTTTGCATGTGGAGAAAGTTAAAGGATTTTGAACCACTTGTAGAAATCGCTACAGAAGCTACAGAAGAAACAACACAGGAAGAAGAAACGGAGAAACAAGAAGAAGAAGAAGAAAACGAAACACAAGAAGAAGAAGTTAAAAAAGACTAAAGTTTGACTTAGTAAAGAAGAACACACGTGGGGTAGGCCTATTGGGGACGGTGCCCACGTTAAATATACACCAACGCGCCTGCAACTGTACGGCCTGGTATTTAACCTACCGTGGTGTGGAAAACAGTTTAGTTGATCGCTAGGTGCCATGATGAGCGGAGGGGATGAAGAAGTGAGTGTAAAGCCTTGTGTAATAGAATTTCAAGCATTTCGAAATAATGATGATAGGTTTATTATCAAGGAATTAGTAATTTTAGACTTGCTTACATTTGTAGCCTACCCATTCACGTTTGAAGCTCCTTTTTCTTTTAACAAACTTAACACCAAAGCAAAAAGTACAAACAAATGGATAACAAACTACTTTCATCACATACATTGGTATGAAGGATTTATAAGCTACAGTAATCTGCACAGTATTATGTTTAACTTTTGCAAACAATATTCACATATATACACAAGAGGATTAGAAAAAAAGAACTGGATACAAAAGTACACGCACGGTGATGTTTTCGATATAACTATCAGTAAGGAATTTAACATTAATCTCGGTAATATTTGCGTCGCTGCAAAAGATCTTAAACACGGCCAAACAAACTGTGCATTGTACAACGCATATCGTTTGGCTGCTTACTTGAAACAAACGCAGGAATGTGGTGGGGGTAGCGGAGAACAGAAATGTGGTGGGGGTAGCGGGGCCTATAAATACGAGGAGACAGCACCGCTCCAGCACGAGTATTATTCGAGACTCCGAAGAGGCAACATCACAGAAGACACCACAACCACCACTGACGAAGATGGCATCACAACAGTTTCTACAAACACTGGTTGATCAATTCAACACTCATTCAAAATCCGACCTTCTGCTAACTAAAAAGTGTTCAGAACTAAAACAACAAAAACACTACATTATTCATAACATCAAGAAAGTGGAAACCACACATGGAGAAGCAATTCTAGTTTCATTGAGCGAAGGACCTTTCACTCCAGGAGATGAGCCGAAGTTTCAAGTATTTCTTCCAAAACGATTTGTTCAACTGCTACAAAATGAAGATTTGCGAGATATTCAACCGGGGACGTTGTATTTGGTATCACACGGTGTAAGCGGCAACAACTCTACGGAACTCACTCTGCACATCACGCATATTTGTACATAATGTCTCTGTTTGTATTTCTCTGTTTGTATTTCTCTGTTTGTATTTCTAGTCATTAATGTTAGACTTAAGCTTATTGTATTGTAAGATGTTTGTTTAATAAAGAAAAGAAAAAAAAAAAAAAAAAAGAAAAAAGAAAAACAGCAACACAGCAGTATATTATTTTATATACTACTGTGTTGCTTTTTTTTAAAAATTCAAATGGGTGACCTTGAACTTTCATTCAGGGTTAACTTATGCAGAGGTATAAAAGAGAGGGAGCAGTGAAGTTAGTCTCAGTCTTGTCTAACACACGCTGCAGCTAACATGTCGGTGCCACCTATGAACAATTTATTTTTCGATAACAATTTGAAGACATATTGTTGCGAGTTACAATGTTTTAAAATACCAGGCGATCAAGTTGACGGGAAAGCTTGTCGTAAGTGCAAGTGTTTCAGCTATTGCATATGTAGATGTAAAACGTATCAAATGAACCGACAAGATAAAATACAAGAATTACGCCGACGGCTTGCATTACTTTGGCGGCGAATGGAGTAGCAACCATCTGCCTCGCACCTGCCGCCTACCATCTGCCGCCTGCCATCTGCCGTCCGCCATCTGCTCCGCCCCACCACACTTTTACCCCCACCATTTTGTTTGATACCAAAACGCTAGCTAGCGAATAGTCAGTACACCTCCGGCTCTTGACCAGTGTACATCGAGCTCTCTGTTGAAATGTCCATCAAAATTAGGTGTATTCATTATGACTCTATTCATCTGGCGACTTTCCAAGACCTCGAGGTTTTTAATGAAGAGTTAAGACTTCTCATTGCGTCCGGTTACGATTTATCTTTGGAACTTTACGCATCAAAAAACAACATGGACTCTGCGCAGGAATCGAAGTATCTACCGTCTTTCATCAGAAAGCGAAGTGATGGCCGCAACTCGTCCGGATCAACAACATCGATGACGACCAACAACGGGGAACTATTGTAAACATGAATTATTGTAAATAAAATAAAGTAATATTTGTAATAGTACTACCTCGCACTCGTATCATTCGATTGCTTCATTCGATTTTTTCATTCGATATTTTTATCGAATTAAAACTATCGAATCACAATCGGATTTTACGCGTGCGAGGTAGTACTTTTTTAAAATTACCTCCCCGTGACCTTGAACTTTAACCTTTCACTCATTACGTCACAAAACCGCCTACGTCACTGTCTCAGCCTCAGATGACGTATTTAATGACTCAGCGCTTCCGGTCACGTGACCGGAAGCTGTCAATCACTTGGCCCAGAAGTCCCCTTCCCACACTACTTATATATATGTATATATATATGTATATATATATGTATATATATATATATATATATGTGTGTCCGATACCACGATAACTTTTGAAAGAAACGCCCGATTTTGATGAAATTTGGCACAAATGTGTAGAGTAACATTTATGACTTAAGTTCGAAAACCAGATTGATCGGACTATGGGAAGGGGGTTTTATGGGGGTTTTAAATTTTTTAAAAATCAGTTTTTCGAATTTTTCCCCCTACAATTTTAAAAATACTCAATTTTAGTTTTAGCCATTTTATAGAGATTAAAAAACAAATAATTTGGTATTTTGAATCATTAACCTAGGTTAAGTGGTTGCGGAGAAAATCCAAAAAACGTGTTCATAAAATCTCCCATGTTAATCTTATGGGAAAAAGGTTTTTAGCTTTCCCTTAATTAATTTTACTGTACTCTTCACATTTGCTTTTACCAATCAGTTTAGCTCTACAAAACAATCATTTTGGTGTTTAAATTGTGGTTCTACGTCCAACCATTGCCGAGATATTCAAAGTGCTAAACACAGTACGTTGTCCAATGTTATCCTTATGGAGAATATTTAAAATTGTATATCTCGATTATTTATGAACGTATATTGATGAAACTTGGTATGTGGCTTCACCTAGTACTGATATATTGATATTTGCATAAAAAATTGATTTTTGTTGATTACCCTCTTAGCAGCAAACCTGCATACTCATCCACAATGTTATTCTTATGGAGAATACGTAAAGCTTTATATCTCCCTTAATTATGAACATAAATCATTAAAACTTGGTATGTAGCTTCAGCTGGTTGGGTTATATTGATAATTGCAAAAAAAACACATTTTTATCTTCCTCGTTGCAGCAAACCTGCGTTCTCAGCCTTAATGTTATTCTTATGGAGAATAAATTAAATGCTGTACATCACTTATTTATTTAAATATGTTTATGAAACTTGGTAAGTGGCTTTATGTGGTAGTAAGAAATATATTCATGCTTAGGAAATTCGGTGAGTACGCAGGTTTGCTGCGACGTGGGTATTATTATAATATTATTGTTTTAAATATTAGGTTATATGTTTATTATATATTTATTTTTCAGTTTCAATGACATATACATGTATTTTTTATATATTTATACATGTTTCTGTACATATATTTCTCATATATTTGAAATAGTGGTGCATGAGAGTTATATGTGCAGTGTTTGCTATTTTTAATGTGTAATGATTAAAATGTTGCTAATATTATTTTAGTTCATTAGTTACTTACTTTATAATTGATTGATATCCCTTGACAAGAAAAAATATCCAAGTAATTAATCAGGTTCTGACACTTGGAACCGGGATTACATTGCTAATTATATGTTCTTCGGAGTTGACAGTATTTATTTAATTATTATGTTCTATAAAGCGAATCAAAATGGCAAATACTTTATAATCTGAAATAATTGTATGACCAACCAAGTCATAGAATTAAACCTCCAAGGTAATTTATACTTTTACAACACAATAATTTCTGCAGTTGAGGACTCCAACGATCACAATGCTATGCAATATCCGAAATAAAATCTTAGTAGTTTTTCAAATACATTCAATGAAACAATATGTTATTCATTATGATTTTTCTGATAAATTTATCCTATTGGTTATATATTATAAGCAACTGTCTCAAATTGGTGACCGGGAAGCAGTTCCATGGTTGTTACTGGTGACGACACTAGCCAGTGGTGAGGACAGTTCTGGGAGACGTCATCAATGACGGGACATCAACCGGCATTATCAGTCGGACAATAGCCAGTGGTGAGGACAGTTCTGGGAGACGACATCAATGACAGGGACATCAACCGGCATCATCAGTCGGACACTAGCCAGTGTGAGGACAGTTCTGGGAGACGTCATCAATAACTGGGACATCAACCGGCATCATCAGTCGGACACTAGCATGTGGTGAGGACAGTTCTGGGAGACGTCATCAATGACTGGGGCATCAACCGGCATCATCAGTCAGACACTAGCCAGTGTGAGGACAGTTCTGGGAGACGTCATCAATGACTGGGACATCAACCGGCATCATCAGTCAGACCCTAGCCAGTGTGAGGACAGTTCTGGGAGACGTCATCAATGACTGGGACATCAACCGGCATTATCAGTCGGACACTAGCCAGTGGTGAGGACAGTTCTGGGAGACGACATCAATGACAGGGACATCAACCAGCATCATCAGTCGGACACTAGCCAGTGTGAGGACAGTTCTGGGAGACGACATCAATGACTGGGACATCAACCGGCATCATCAGTTGGACACTAGCCAGTGTGAGGACAGTTCTGGGAGACGTCATCAATGACTGGGACATCAACCGGCATCATCAGTCAGACCATAGCCAGTGTGAGGACAGTTCTGGGAGACGTCATCAATGACTGGAACATCAACCGGCATTATCAGTAGGACACTAGCCAGTGTGAGTACAGTTCTGGGAGACGTCATCAATGACTAGGACATCAACCGGCATCATCAGTCGAACACTAGCCAGTGGTGAGGACAGTTCTGGGAGACGTTATCAATGACTGGGACATCAACCGGCATCATCAGTCGGACACTAGCCAGTGGTGAGGACAGCTCTGGGAGACGTCATCAATGACTGGAACATCAACCGGCATCATCAGTCGGTCACTAGCCAGTGGTGAGGACAGTTCTGGGAGACGTCATAAATGACTGGGACATCAACCGGCATCATCAGTCGGACACTAGCCAGTGTGAGGACATTTCTGGGAGACGTCATCAATGACTGGTACATCAACCGGCATCATCAGTCGGATAATATTGACGTTGCTGTCGAACCACAACTATTCCGTAATCAGTTGCAAACCTTAATGTTATATACAAATAAATATGCTCTTTAATAAATGTTTAATAGCTTTGGAAAAAGTTAAATTCAAGTGTATGATTGGAAACTCAATCATTGCCCTAATTATATCAGTTAACCAAACAGTTAATGTTGATCATCAGTTGAATTCAAATTCACTTATTTTGGATGCTGATCTTGAATTAATTATATTGGACTAAATCGTTATTAAATTAAAGAGTATTTTTAACTTATGACTTTAGAAGCCTTGAGCCATGTTTTTACTTAACGAATTTCACTGATTTTAATCTCATATCACAAGACAGTGATTCAATAGGTTATAATCAGTATAAAAACCCTAACATATTAATCATCAAATGCTACAAAATTATAAACACATTTTAAAGTTAAAGTAAGTTTAATTATAATACTGTATAAAAGTATTTAAATATAAGCTTTTTTATATACTGTGAACTACTTAGATAAAAAATTTAAACAAGCAATAGTCGGACTAAATTCATGTCATGTTTGTTATTTTATTCATGAGTAACCCACACAAGTGGCCTTAACTCACGATAATTTTAAAATTCTCTTAAATTAATGCAATCGTTACATAGAGAAAAAGAACAAAGCCCTATATATGTGTATTTAATTATTCATCTTCGACATAAGCACACGGCTGTGTTATAATCAAAAAAAATTTATAAAACGAAAAGAGTAAATTTAAATTTAAGCGCATATGTATTTGACGGGAAATATATAATCGTGGCAAACTAAACAAGTATTTAAAATTTAAATCTGCCAGAGTAAAGTTTTATCTGAAGTAAAGCTTAATCGGTCAACAAAACAACAGCCACAAATCAATTTCGAGGCGCATTATGATGGCATTCATTAACGTAATCTGGATCAGTAGTGGAATATATGAATATATGAACCAATGTGCCTTCATGGAAGTATTTCTTATCCAGTAGTTCTGTTTATTTTATACAATAACATAAATGTCTTAGATATTTGAATCTATTTAAATTAAAATAAATATCATTATTTAAAGCTTTTAAACAGTGTATACTATAAATACATTAGCCTTTCTATGTTCTAGTTATTTATTATATTTGATTAAAACGCACTCTTGACATTAAAAACCTTTAGATTAACCGATTGAAACTTGATTAATGCTATTGTAATAACATGTATAAAAGGTGAATCATACAATACACATACTCTGGTATGCCCGTATAGTTAATTAGCAAAACGATTATAGCAAGACTGTACTCGCGACACCCCATAACACTTCACATTGCACTATAAGCTGTGGACCAGTTAACGGGGCTGATTACATTAAACATTTCTCAGTTTTGTGTTGGATAAATGGACGTATCTTGTTGCAGGGAATAGAGAATAGGTTGTTTGTGTCTAGTGACACTGGTAGTTAGGTTTCCAAACAAAAGGCATTTAATATTTATATTCATATAAGACTAGTAAAGCAATTATTACATTGTAAAAGGGAGTTAACATAACAAAACATACATGGATCGAGATAATGAAACATAGCAGAGATTCATAAAGTTGCAGTCATAGATCATGATATAATTAAACTAAACAACTTTTTGATTAGTTTTTGTTAGATTATAATTAAACTTGCTATAACAATATTTATTATACTAAAAACGAGACAGTGGTTTGATAAAGAATGCGAGTTCTTCAAGGTTTCTATGACTACAAAAAAGGAACACAACTATACTGTGAATTCAATTACATATTTTAAAGTAAAGTTACCACATAAAATACCAATTACATACATACATCCTGAGGACTGGGAAAAACTATAAGCAGTTTATTTATCAACCTTAAACAGGTAACAAAATACTCAGCAATAAGAGGCAGGTTAAATATCACAGCTTAAATTATTACCGCGGCTGTTAGTGTTTGAATGGGCGCAGTTGGAATTAATCAGCCTAATAATACCGAGGATTTCTTCAAACTTTTTACTACGGTACTTTACTTTTATACAACACTTTGTTTTTGTGGAAGGTAACTTATTTTGTAAATTTGTCTACAAACGTGTTAACAAAAATTGTCATTACATAGATTGTGTTGATGAAAATCAAATCATACATTAAATACCTGGCTTTAAATATATATATAGTAGATTATACTATAAAACATCGAACTTAATTTGCCGATATATTTATTTTAGCTAGAATATGTGTATATATATATATATATTGTGATATAATATATATATATATATATATATATTATTTAGTTCACTGCATAGGGCTACTGTTATTATTATTATTTTTAAAAGAAAATTACCAGAGTACCCTTCAAAATTCATTTTTAATTCACTGACACGTGTTTCGAGTGAAAAATAATAAATATATATATATTGCGCTATAATAGTATAACACTAACAATGAAATGACCTATTATTGTAAACGTTAATTAATGTAAGGTCTTACCATCCTTGGTATAAAACAATTTTAATTAATTAAATTGTATTATTCGTAATAGGTTGCCAGCACTAATTTGATTTTACGGTTGTGTATAGAACGTCGTGAAGCAAGAGTGTGGCAAAGTAGGCGATCATGTCCCGCTCGCCCCGGACTCATTAATTATTTCCGTCGCTGATCGCCTTTACTTAATTAATTTTTCTCCATCGGGTGGACCGGGGAAGTAAATATTAGGGCACATAAAATTATATTGGAGGAGAGTTTCTTGCTGGCTCAAACACTAAACTTGTTAACAGTCTATACTTTCTCTTTTCGTAAGCCCAAACATATAATTTGTGTGGATTCTATATGTTAAACTCATATGGTGAGCATTTAACTTAAATTCATATTATCTATAAGGTTTTTGTAATTAGAACCAGTTCGATCTACTGCCAACTGAGAATATATATTTGTTTGGTAAGAGATTTGTTAGCTATTAGATAGGAGCATCGCCATAGATCCGACGAAGAGTGGTATTAGGTCATGTACGCCATTGGGCTCTCACCTGTCCTGTGTTTAATGATAATGATTTGGTTGGATCACGCTTGACGAGCTTTTAGTTGGCATTGATGCATTTAATAACTTCAACCAGTAAACATAATACTTGGAATTAGATAACAGGACAATCGATTTATGAATTTTTGTTGACTATAAATTTTACGTGTTTATAAAGTATAATTTTATTTATAAAATAAAACCAAAACTCTTCAAGTCGATGAAATACTTGGTATAAGCAAGATGAGAGCTAAACTCGTACAACATACATCTATGCTTTGTATGGTTTAACATAACTTCGTTATCTCCTGGTGATTGATAGGGGAAGTACTTACTCAAAAACTAAGTACTGTCCGCTTTCAAATAAAAAAATATGTATTTTAAACGTTTAGACTAAATACGGTATTTAAAGTATACGTTAACGAACACAAAAGACATTTTTTACTTTTACAAGTTTATCATACAACTTGTTAAACCACTCCCTTTTACTTTTATTATATTTCCGTTCCTCACTAAAAATAGTAAGATAGTTTTGTTTTATTCAGTAAGCATGACCTCTATGTACTTAAACCAGTTTAATGATTCGTTAAAAAAATTAATTTAAATAATAATAAAATACCTTAGATCTGAACGAAATTTCTTCTAATTTTGATTTACCCAGTTAATTAAGAAGGATCAAGCCAATTATGTGAGAGCACACTGAAAACTTTCTTTCTTGATAACCATGTTTATTTGTTCCTTTATTTTCGCTATGAAAATTTACAAACATATGCTCTTTTTATTTTTTACTGTTCGTTGGCTAAAGGACAATGGCTTCAAACTTTATTACAATCAGTTTAAAAAATCCTTTTATAAATTTGTGAAGTAAAATTTCACAAGAAGGAGAATGACTGTTTTAAATTTGTTTATTTTCCAGACATTCGGCAAACAACCACAGTGCATAAAGAGCACATAGCATAAAGGGTAATCTAGATTTTAGCAGATTTTATACTGTTGTTTCAACACCTATTTTATCATGACAACTAATAAGTCCATCACCAATGAACTTTTACATAACAAATTGTTTGGATATTGACTGGCCAAAGTTGATTTAGGAGCATTGTTATTTAACTACTCTATTAGTTATAGTAAATCGGATAAAGCGTGCAATATTTAGTAAACAATGCATGAATTTTAAAGTTATACTAAATCAAATAATAGGAACAAAATTAGTTGTACGGTTTGAGGGTGAGGATATTTAAAGCATCATGAATTAACGTGTTTTATGCTACTCTGAAACATGGGGTTGGTTCACTCTGCTAATTACATTAAAAATAACTGAGGCCTAGCTTAATATAACGAACAAAGGTAAAGCGCTCCGTAATTTAATGCAGTAAATGTAGTGGTATGCTTTAAAATATGCAAAATCTGTTTAAATTTCGTAATATTTCTAGATTTGGATTGAAACTAAAAACTCGTGTTTAAATGTTGTAATGGGAAGACAATCCGATTGAACTATTTTTTTTTTTATATAGACTTGACATAAAGTAGTTTGTAGTTTAATGTTTTATGTCATAACATTGGTCTGAATCCATAACTAAAATCAATAATATAAACTGTCCAAAACACTTAATAATCGCATGATCGAAGAGAAAATTACTATTTAGCGAATTAAAAGTTGGAAATTGTGTGTAAGTGAGTGACATTGAGAGAAATGCAATCACGTCAAACTTGCTGGACTACTTGTTGCTCAGGGATTCTCTAGTACAATGAATGTTACAAGTTCCCCTTTTAGCATTAAAATTAGAATTTTCCTTAAAATTAGAATCATACATAAGTTTAGCATTTAAGAGAAAATGGCCAAAAAGTGTATATTAAAATTGTTTAATATATATACTAGTGATGTTCCGTGTTTAAAACTAAATTTGTTACTAAAACAAGCTTATTGTTTTATGTTACATGATGAATATATTTTATGTTAAAAAATTATGGCTGAAAATTATTTGTAACCGAGGAATCTTGAAGAACCTAACTAAATTAAAGAATATTGAAGATTCTCTAAGACGTCACCACAGTTTGTTCAAGCAATGGCTTTTACCTCAGAAGAGCAAAAAGTTATTGGATGGTTGACTGATATATTATTCCACACCATAGGTAAATTGATTAAACTCAGTGTAATGTTCTAAGAAATAAAATGTATGTCCAATGACAGGGGACACAATTGCAAGCCACAACCTCCGTAATCACTGAACTTTATTTATTTATACTATTTGATACATACACCAATATTAAATACACAAAGCATTTGATTTAAAATCCTTTTATTCAGCACTATTATATTTTAGCCATGAGAAACAAATAAGAAACAAATATTCATCAAAAGCTGGCTGACATTATAATAACAAATTTTAATCATCATATTTCAATTTGTTTCCACGAAATATTTATTTACAATCAGTTACAAAACGAAATCGTCATATAAGCCATATAGAAACTAAATCAATTTTATATATACCGTAGTAAAATATTTATAAGTTATGATTATTTTAACAACACATTTTTAACTACAGCTTATAAAAACATAAATTACATACCCTTTAATTTACAAATAATTAACTTTTATAGTTTTACAACATGCATATTAGTTTGAATATCATTTTTCACGCTTAACACTTGTGAATTATTAACAATGCCTATTAATTGTAAGACCACTGACTATACATCATACGGAAAAATATGAAATGAATGGTAAAACTAACACAATTGTTCAGCCAATAACTATAATCACGTCTAAAACTCATTTAAAATTGTGTCTGGGGAGAACGTCTACGCTTACCTGATTCTAGTAGTGTGTACCCATATTTTGGGGAGAACGTCTACGCTTACCTGATTCTAGTAGTGTGTACCCATATTTTGGGGAGAACGTCTACGCTTACCGGATTCCAGTAGTGTGTACCCATATTTTGGGGAGAACGTCTACGCTTACCGGATTCCAGTAGTGCGTACCCATATTTTGGAGAGAACGTCTACGCTTACGTCTAGTAGTGGTTACCTATATTTATTTTACTATAAACTAACGGCAAATTCTTTCACATTGTCCACTAATGTTACTGGTATATCATGTGTTGAAAATATTTGCATTTTTGCAAATTTGTAATAGTTATTGATTTATTACATTTTTTCCATTTTGGATCTAAAACACATATTTTGTCCAAACAGACCCTCCTATTTCAGTTATATGCTACATTTCCAAACTATTTATTTCTCTCAAACTATGGCTTTCTTATTGGGTTAGTTCATGTATTGATTTTTGGTAGTTAATTTGTATGTAATGGGTTGGATACATTTGCGATTTTTATCCAAATATCATTCTTTCCACTCAAATAGGCTTTGACCCCAATTCTGTGTTCAATAGTCACAAATAAATGGTTATAGCTTAGTGCTAGTTAAACAGTATTACGTGTGAGATGCAAGTATTCTCTGTTTTAAAGAGATGCGATATACCACCTCGTCGGACACGTTGGGATTTTTTGCCTTCATAAGTTTTAATTTGTCAACTTTTCCCATTTGCATGCATAACAGATTCAACACCTCGCCAGACACGAGCTTCTGCTCTAAGTCTACATAGAGGCAACCTTGATTTGTCATTTCATATTTTATTCATATACGGTTTGTTATACGGAAAAGATTTTCGTCGTATAACCTATTTTGAACGTAAAGGTTGTTGTGAAAAGAATACTACCGGTTTAAGTATTAGTGCGCATAAAAACATTGATTATTATAAGAATTTTTAAATTAACAACATTTACTAGAGTAAAAATAACCTAAATCAACGCTACCGACAGTAGAATTATTAGAAAAATGTATTAACAAAATTTAATATAATTTCGATACATACAAAACGTACATGGTTACGGACGAATTCAAACTATAATTATTGATACTACACAACTGAGTTGATCTGCCAGAGGAAGGACGCCATAGCCTGGCCGTGGGTTTTCTCTAAGCGCAGCACTTCAGATATTAAAAACCTGGTCGATTACTTTTCCTCGACTCATTTACTTCTAGAAATATTAAAAATTCGTAATTAATTTGGTGGAGCGACATTCCTCCTCATTTTTATTCAGATGTATAAAGATATTTTAATTAATTTATCGGTTTTAAATAATTGAAATATATATGAATTATCTTTTGTATTACAAACACAAAAATTTTTTTCAGGGGTTAGTAAAATCTCAAACAAACAACAACAAAAAAAATTCTCTCCCGAGATTTAGACATATGTTTTCAAACATATGTGCAATGTTTCCGAGTAGAACCAATCAGTAAAACTGATCAATTTTCAATCAGGTTTTTTACAACCACAGCTTCTCTGTGAAGGTGACCAGTAATAAAACATTTAGTAAAGTAAGATAGTCAAAAGCAGATACGCAATTACATACATGGAAATCATTACGTTTGGATTTGGGGCGCTTTTCCTAAAACCATTTAGTAAACCTTATTGGTTTTTAAAAATACTACGTTTTTAAAAATAACGACATATAAACTATTCCATTAGAGCATGTGTTTTATTTTACAAAATCGTGCTACAATTCTCATGTTAATTGTTTAACTAAGCATCAAGAGTAAAACAATAATTTCGCTTTTGTTCTTAATCAAATATTGTAAGTAAAGTAACAATAAAGGTTTTACTTAAGCTCAATTTTATTTTTTATTTAACAAATAAATGTTTGAATTTGACTGATGATACATTCCGTGTATAGTGAAAAATGTGTCTTTATGAATTAAAAATAATGGACGAGTTCGCACGCAGCACGCTAACGTGAGGGAGGTGAATTTCCACATAAAAAAATTATAAAAACTCAAAATCAGTTAAAAACATACAATTATTCCAAATTTTATTCAAATCTGAAAATATTGATTTTTTGGCTGTTCTGATACTCCTGGTTCTATTTACCTGCAATGCTGGGAATACAATTTTGTGCATTATAAGGTTAGGAGAAGGTCCAGTCAGGCTTTAAAGTAGGCGTGAGGTTGTTGGGGATGATAAAAGTACACCAAAAAATTATTAACAAGCTTTTCTAATGGAAAACTCCCATAAGACAACGTACTGTGTTTGGTCAATACACATTTCCTTTAATAACTCGGTAAATATATATACTAGAATGACGAGAGAGGGCTTAAAGGTTTCGCCACACTAATTCCCATCTTTTTGCATTCGTTAATTTCACATCAAGGGCTTTTCTGACCCTTTTCGGGCACAAAAACTCGAAATTTTAAAGATTAATCCCCAAAAAAGGGGTTTGGGGTTTTCCGATTGTTTTGCCCAACGAATTTGTCCAACTGATTATAGAAAGGAACGTCCCTACCAAATTTGAAGTAAATCGGACAAAAAATGCGACCGCTAGAGTGCATGCACACTTATATATCTATTTTTACTTCTCACTATATACTAATAACTTCTCACCCATGTCTGGAGCCGAGATGTCTTGTATGTAAACAGATTGAAGATGCGTCCAGTTTCAACAGCCGTATGACTTCAAAAAACCACAAGGTCCAAGGGAGTTTGTCGTGTGATTCCAAAAATATTGTTTATCAAATACAATGCAAGAAATGTCCAAAAGATTACATAGGTTCCACGACAAACACTTTGAGAGAAAGAATGACTGGCCATCGTTTTGACTACAAACATCAAGACATGACGAAGCCACTGGTTTTACATGGGTTAGAACATAAAGAAAACTTTGAAGATACATATAAAGTGAAACCTCTTCGTCAGTTGAATAAGAAATTTAGTGTACCATCTCTGAGGTGCCTTGAACAAGCACATCAGATCATCACTCGTTCAAAAGCACCTCATGGCCTTAATCTTCGTTGATCATTCTTGCACCACATTATTTTCATATATGAGATTCAATGAAAGCACAGATTTCTATAAGTATTTATCCAACATCTGTTCATGAAAAATCAAGAAAGCTTTTTGCGAAAAATTTCAAGAATCATGTGTTATTTTAAAATTTTTAGGTTACAGTATTATTATTTGTTTTTGTAATGTAGTTTCATCTGAAGATGGCATAAGCCGAAATATTACGAATTTATAAGTAAGTTGGTCTTTTTTTAAATATATATATATATATATATATATATATATATATATATATATATATATAATTTTGAACGAACCCCCAAAACGTGTTCAGGGGGTCACGTTAGGAACTTCTATGGTGGTCCCGGGCTTAGGTTTCACCGTGCGGGTCATGCTAATAGTGCACTTTCCATAGTAAATTCACTAATAAGAAAGCTAACGGATTGTTTGGATTTGATTGCAAAATAAATATCAAATGATTTAATGAAAAGGTTTTTCATTATTGCATTACGTTTTGTTGTACCTAAAGTTAATTAAATAGTTGTAATTATAATTTTAATGAAATACTACATTACTGAGAGTTGACTAGTATATTATCCAACGTACAGCTGTGAAGACCACACTTTTTCGAAATAATAAATGTTTACCAAGCCCCTAAGTCCTATAAACCTAATCCCAAGTAATATACTCCTTCTCTAACAAATCTAAATAAATACACGCCTTTAAATATATCTAATGTGGTGATTTTATACCTTAATGACTACTGATGGATGTTGTTAAGATAGCTAATGAATTGTGTATGTATGGTACGAATGACAAGTATTTTTATTATATTTGAATAAATTATTCAAAATGTTTATTTTATATTTCCATGTTTACAAAAGATTATACTATCAACTATTCTATTATTATAAGTTATTTAAGTTCGTATTGAATGTTAATACAAACCCCACAGAGATAAACCTGTATCCCTTACTAATTGTGTAAAATTTAGTTAGTAAATAAAAACATTTATAAAACTAAATTAGGGGATAAATATAATTTTATGTTGTTAAGTATATAAAAAAAGGTGTTCTAGTAATCCCTCATAATTATGCTAAAACGTCTTCGGAAACTGGGCTGCGGCAAAACGCTGGGGACAATTAAAAGTTTAAATAATTCGGTCAAAGGTTTCTGTACAGTGTTCAAAGTTAAGACTTAAATACTTTATAAATTTAACAAGTTTTCTCTAGCAAAGTAGCAAAGTTAGTTCTTTTGCTTATGCGATGTGTAATATGTTTAATATTTATTTAACATTTATACAAGAAAAACAAAGCCCTTGCACGAATGTTTGCTCTAAGGACATTCAAGGAAGTTAAGGATTTTTCGGAAGACCAGCAAAGGTTTCAGGGTTGGTCATTTAAGTTTAAACATTGTTTGACTAATTCACGAAATGCGACTAGCATAGAAACAAATAAAAATAATCGTAGATGAATTTTTTTAGACATCTATAAAATGTGCAAAACATTTGAAACATATTCTAATAGTACATGAAAATGATTTATGTTTAACAACACACTACTTTACTTTGATATAAATTACAAATAATAAAAATGTAAAATTTCAATTCTTAAACTTAAATAAGCCATTGTTATAATTACAAATAATAACGTTTTTGGCAGTTTTATTCTATTTATAAGTGAATATAAAAAAGTGAAGTAAGAATGAAACTGCCAAAAGCTTTAATATTAGTAAAACTATAATAGGTAGTCAGTTACCCACTTAAAATAAAAAGTTATAAATTAAATGATAATAGGTACTTTGAAATTGAGATTATTCAGTGACTGATCTACTAATAAACATCAGCGTGTCATCATAGTTGCCATGTTATCAAGTATGTATCCCTCCCACTTGGCTAGTTAAAGAAAAGCAACCAAGGTAAGACCACTGACACTGAAGGACGTTAGGTGTTACTTGTTAAGCTTAGGGCCCAGCATTACATCATCATCGAATACTTATCCCCGCTTGAGGAAGCCTTCTTATTTGTAATTCTCTGCAGTAAACTTATTATAAATTATCTGCAACGATGTAATTTTTAACAAGACGACAAAAGCTTTGTAGTACGAGCTCTAAATGTATAACTCGACGAAAACAGCTCATTTGGTAGTAGGTCCATAGGGCGGGTTGGTTACCAACCGAGTACATGAAACAACAGTTGTAAAGGTAAAAGGACAAAAATACACAGAAATAATAATAAATGAAGACTGGTTGTAATGGCATTGATAGGGATAAGGTTTACTGCTTGAACAGCAATAGTTAAAACTGGTTATTAGTTCAGAAATTTCAGTAATTGTAATCTAATATGAAAGTTTTAGACGTTTTTAAGTTTCTAACAAAGTAATAAATGATAATATTGGTAATGTCATTATTTAGGATTGACTGGACTGCAAATCTTAGCTTCGTTCTATGATAAAAAGACACATTACCTTTAATTTATAAATTACGGTAAGTTTATATTTCTTTGTACGTGTAAAGACTGTAAGTTCTAACTTCAAATAATTAAAAAATCCAATGAAGGTTTTTATTTGAAATATTTGAAATACAAAATTATTCTGTTATATTAAACGATTGTAATCGTACGTTGTAATTGGTATTTAATTTCAGTTACTAATCATACTTGTCTGAAACATATTCCATTATTAAATTGATAATATACTTCCACAGATTATACTGTTGTTTAACTATGCAACTGAACTCATATTAATATCGAGAATAAATTGCATTAATAATCTACCTTAGGGATTACAGTATCCTGCAGTGCTGTAACTTAATGCATAATGTCTCTTACAAAATTAGCTTACCAATAAAGAATAATAATGAATATAACATGTTTTTATATTTTTGTTTGTACATTCATAAAATAACCAAGAAAAGACAATCATGCAGATGTTAGTATGTATAAAGTAAACAGCTTGCAGCATCGTTAGGAACACTGTAATGCATGTAATGTTCCATCACTTCGAGAAGAATCTTAAATGAGTTGTTCTCCATAACATTGATAGCAGATATTTTCCCTTTATCTAAATTGGTTAGGCAACTCAGGTTTTATAATACTCATAGGTTCAATTGCAGATGTTGGTTCGCTGTTAATTAATTAAATATGCTTAGTACTGTCAACAACGTCATTTTAATGTGTTCTAATAATTTATTTCTAATCATTCATTATAATCTGACAAATTATGTAATTTTGATTCTTTCTAATTGGTTTTACCTAAGCAAACGATATCGTATTTCGTGGAGTTTGTTTGAGGAATATTGTTCATGGTTTACCGGTTATTCCTTTTCGACAAAAAAAACAGACACAAATATTGCTACTTTATAAGTAAAAAATTGCCCATAAAAATTGCCTTAAAAACATTACCCATTAACCTTATAATTTCTCTATAAGCAATCACCGAAAACACTGACAAAAGTTAACAATATTCAAATACGACAAGGTATAAAAGAAGATATCTAGGGGAGAGGAGCCACTTTTATTCAGATAAATAATTACAATTGAATGTGTCATTATAGGTAATAATTTGTTTGTTTATTGCATACACCATTTTCCAAAAAATACGTTTTAACAATAAATGCCAATGGAATGTGCACTAAGTGGAGTGTTTTTTTAACTAGGAAAAAGTACTATATGCAATAAGCCTTTAATTTGAGCCAATCATAACGTCACTTTGTGTCATTAGGTGCTGTCAATTATTAGCACATTCAATTAGGAATAAACTGGTAGTGGCAGTGACAGTCGTGAATCAAATCCCGTTAGCAGTGTTTAGTTTAATAAATTCACCATTCAAGCTTTCAATTTAATTTTTATTATCTCGCTCGTTGATTAAAATAAATGTTTCATGAGAGAAGACAAAAACTCATATTTTTGTAAATTAAAACGTCTAACTGCGTTAAAAACGTTGACAGTGCAGATTCAACACTCATGATTCACTTTAACAAAAGGCGCGTTGAAGTGCTCTAAAACAGTTTAGTTGTAATCCCGGGAGCGCGAGACAGAGCCTTCACCAGGTTAAGCCAACGTTTATGTGGAAGCTTGAAAAATTACTGTTGCAGTTGGCGTTTAAATGGCTCGGTTGAAACACAACTCGGGCCGGAATTAACAAAAGTGGCTTTATGATTTTATCACACCACTTGCTTGTATTTCGTTAGTGAATTTCCTTTGGAAAGTGAACTATTAGCATGACCCGCACGGTGGAACTTAAGCCCGGGACCACCATAGAAGATCCTAACGTGACCCCCTGAACACGTTTTGGGGGTCGTTCAAAATTTTATATATATATATATATATATATGTAATCAGGTAATTTTATATATATATATATATATATATGTGTGTGTGTGTGTGTGTGTTTGCACTCTAGCGGTCGCATTTTTTGTCCGATTTACTTCAAATTTGGTAGGGATGTTCCTTTCTGTAATCAGTTGGACAAGTTCGTTGGGCAAAACAATCGGAAAACTCTAAACCCCTTTTTTGGGGAATAATCTTTCAAATTTCGAGTTTTTGGGCCCAAAAAGAGTCATAAAAGCCCCAGATTTAAGATCAATGCATGTAAAAAGATAGGAATTAGTAAGGCAAAAGTTTTAAGCCCTCTCTCGTCATTCTAGCATAAATATTTACCGAGTTATTAAAGAAAATGTGTATCGACTAAACACAGTACGTTGTCTTATGGGGGTTTTACACTAGAAAAGCCTGTTATTCCTTTGTTAGAGTACCTTTATCATCCCCAGCAACCTCACGCCTACTTTCAAGCCTGTCTGGACCTTCTCCTAACATTATAATGCGCAAAATTGTATTCCCAGCTTTACAGGTAAATGAAACCACGAACATCACACTAAAAAAAGATTATTGTTATATGAACCAGAATATGATATGTGGAACAATAAATTATTGTAAATATGGTCCCAGCAATGTGTTTGGTAGCAGCTACAATCCTGTTATTGTCAATATTTTATTGTAGCGTGCAACATAAATTATTGCAAATATTACAATAATGAAATTGGAGCCCAAGCAATACATCAGAGCAATATGCGTATATGCTGTCAGAGCAATAATTATTGTCAATAATACTATACATTATGAGAATCGTTACTAGAGTTTATAGTATTTATAACAATAACTCTTATTTTTACTTTTACAATAAGTTATTGCTGCAGCTATAAGTTCGGTTGACTCTCCTCTCAGAATGTATAGTAGCTATGGCAATACCTTTTTTTATTTCTACAATAAGTTGTTTTTGTGGTTACTACAGTGGAGTGGTTACGTACAACCCTACAGTTTAACGAACATAACCTGAAAACTAACCAAAATCAGTTACATAAAATTGCTTACATGAAAGCTGCAGAAGTATGGGGTTAACACCGTTCGCTTTGCTTTAATCATATTTATGATTATTGTGATTATTTAAGGCTTAGTAACTTAATCTCAGTCTCTTTGTTACTTTTACCTTGTTAATATCCAACCTAGGCTATTGAAAGCCTAAATAAGATTCTGAATTCATGTTGAAACTGCTGGATTTTACTTGATAATACTTTACTGAATAATACTATACCTGTTCAATATACTTTTTGAGGTTATGCAATGGCATAACCTCAAAAAAAACACAAAACACCACAAATGCAATGGCATGTTTTGTGGCTACAGCCACATCTTCAGTTAATCCTTAGGTTGATTCTTCATTTTATTTAAACATTACTGAGACAGTGAGACACTTAACACATACATATTGCAGTATAACACATTCCGATACCAATCACACGATAAACTATAACATTGCTTGTCTCGGTGCATTCACGCTTCAGGGTAGGCCGGTGACGACTCATTTCCACTTTGAGACATTGTTTTGTAATCGAAAACAGAATCTGGTATAATATAACAGAATATTCTCGCTAAGCATTTCTACTTACTATACTACTATCGTTATGATGTATTAGCAACAATAATATGTTGATGCAATTACCAGCCTCATTGCAAATAATTTAGCAAGAATATTATTGTAGTTTTGACAGACGCGATGGCAGGACATTACCATAACTATTGTGTAAATTAATATAAATCTTGTAAAAACTACCAGAATTGCATTTACTATGCAATATTGTTTGGATTACTATAATATTTCTTTCAGTGCAGAACAGCCAAAAAATCACTGTTTTCAGATTTTAATACAAATTGGAATAAATTTATGTTTTTACACAGATTTTGAGTTTTAAAAGTTTTTTGTGGAAATTCACTTCCCTCACGCCAGCTTGCTGCGTGCGAACTCGTTTTTTACTTGATGTCGTTTTAAAAGTATGTATTTGTATTATAAATGTAATTCCACGACAGGGAAAGAATATCCAGAGGTGTTGATCTGTAGAGTGTTGCGCATCAGAGGTAGACACCACGGACACAAAGTGATAGGGATACAATACACATCATACATCACTAAACCACGGACACAAAGTGATAGGGATACAATACACATCATACATCACTAAACCACGGACACAAAGTGATAGGGATACAATACACATCATACATCACAAAACCACGGACACAAAGTGATAGGGATACAATATACATCATACATCACTAAACCACGGACACAAAGTGATAGGGATACAATACACATCATACATCACTAAACCACGGACACAAAGTGATAGGGATACAATACACATCATACATCACTAAACCACGGACACAAAGTGATAGGGATACAATACACATCATACATCACTAAACCACGGACACAAAGTAATAGGGATACAATACACATCATACATCACTAAAAAGCGAAGCATTGGAACATCTCTAACTCTTTGCCTCTAGTTCTACATGCACTGCAACATTTTGGGGAAAAGTAAACTTTATTGCTCTAATTAATGTCCTCTAAATATATTGCTTGAGTTTTAGAGCTCTTAATTATTCTGTCACCTGCACCACAGTGCAGTTCTCGGTCGCCACATATTACATTACTTAAGCAACGGCCTTGCAACTTGCAAGCTTTTAACTTGTTTCCAAAATACATCGGTCATACTCAAATTCAATGAAAGCCCGCCCAGATATTGAAATCAGCAAGAAATTGGAATTTAGAACCCTATTTAAAAATAACCTTTAATTAATAAGAGTTTTTAATTTAATTTTTGTATCTTTACTTTTAACAGTAATGTTAAGAATTAATAACTTATACCGGTACATGTTTACTATTTATCACCCTAATATGGATGCAGTGGTTATTATAAAAATAGGGCAATAATTTTTTTTTAAATGTTCTCATAGTTTGGGACAGCATACGATGTGTTGCTAGAACTAAGGAATGTAAAAAATGCGCTAAAACATTTCAATATGAATTGGTAGTTACATTTCCAGTTACATTTACCCAACAATTATTGTATGTAATTTCAAAATTAAAGAGAAACATCAAAGACACGTTCAAAAGTGAAGTGCATCGCCTTTCCACTATAAAAGACGGATAATACAAATTAAAATACCCCGTAGAAGCAAAACTGCGTACTTA
This sequence comes from Allygus modestus, assembly GCA_963675035.1. Taxonomy (NCBI): domain Eukaryota; kingdom Metazoa; phylum Arthropoda; class Insecta; order Hemiptera; family Cicadellidae; genus Allygus; species Allygus modestus. The sequence goes on from OY776112.1 coordinate 297,889,055, forward strand.
GCGGATTTCAATGTATATATATATATGTATCTTAATACGACTTCAAGCCACATACCAAGTTTCATCAATATGCATTCATAAACAAATGATTTATGACATTTTAATTATTCTCTATAAGAAAAACATGATGACGCAGGTTTGCTGAAACAGGGTACACATAAAATGGGTTTTTATGCAAAATTTTTATAACTCAACTAGGTGAAGCCACATACCAAATTTTATTATCTTATGTTCATACTTAAGGGAGATAACATTTGACTTATTCTCCATAATAATAACATAGGGGCTGAGTACGCAGGTTTGCTGCTAGGGGAACTATCGGGAAAAAATCATTTTCCGTGCAAATATCAATATACCACAACAGTGTGAAGCTATATACCAAGTTTCGTCAGGATAAGTTGATAAATAAGCAAGATATACAATCTTTCTTATTCTTCATACGGATAACATTGGACAACATACTATATTTAGCACGTCCAAACAATAGTAAAAAGCTAATACTCTTAATGAAGAGATTAGTTTAACAAAAACGTAACACAAAACTTTTAATTGAAGTCAATTATAAAAATTCTATATTGAACTGTATCTTACACTTTCAATATCTCGGTAACCAATTGACGTAGAGCAATGATAAAAGCACCAAATTGTTTGTTTTCAGAGAATTTCCCCTACAGGGAACAAGCTATTACCGTAGGTCTCATGGTAAGACTTAAGCCCGAGACCATGATAACTTTTCATTTTGACGTCCCCAGATGCAAAAACACCATTCGTTCAAATTTGTATATATGTATACTTGTGTGTGTGTGTGTGTGTGTGTGTGTGTGTGTGTGTGTGTGTGTGTGTGTGTGTGTGTGTGTGTGTCTGTAAGCACGATAACTCTCGTAAGAAAAATCCAATCTTAATAAAATTTGGTACAAATGTGTAAAGCCCTATTTATTTGAACGAGTTCGAAAACCAGGCGAATCGCACCATCCGACGGGGGGTTTTGGGGGGTTTTACATGTATTATTTATTTAAATCCAATTTAATGTTTTACCATTCAATTCTGCATAAAAAACAAACAACTTTGTATTTTGATCATTGCTCTACGTCAATTGGTTATTGAGATATTGAAAGTGCTAAACAAAGTACGATGTCTAATGCGATTGTTATGGAGAAAAATTGTATATTTCCCTTATTTATGAAGATAAACTAATGAAATTTGGTATATGGCTTCATCTGGTTGTGGTTTATTGTTGCTTACACAAACAAAAAACTGTTTCCTTATGGTTCCCGTAGCAGCAAACCTAGGTACTTGGTCTTGGTTACTTATGGAAAATAATTAAAATGTCATATATCGCTATTTATGAATGTATTTTGGTTTGTGACTTCGCTAAGAAGATTTCTGTTTATATTTGCATAAAAACCCATTATTTGTGTTCCTTGTTGCAGCAAGCCTGCGTACTCATCCCCAATGTTATTCTTATGGAGGATAGTTAATATTTTTAATATCTCTGTTTCTGAATATATTTTAATGTGTTATGATATATATTCGTTGGAAATTCGCTGAGTATGCAGGTTTGCTGCAACGCGGGTATTTTAAGCTGTATTTAATGGTTAAAACTAAAATTGGATTTCCTAAAATATTATAAGTAAAAACTCAAAAAAAAACATTTTTGGTGTAAGAAAACCCCCCAAAATACCCCTTTTGTAAGAGCGATCAGGCTGGTTTTCGAACTTAGTCATAAATGTTGCTTTACATGTTTGTACTAAATTTCATTAAAATCGGATCATTTTTATGAGAGTTATCGCACCCACGGACACATATATATATATATATATATATATATATATATATATATATATATATATATATATATATATATATATATATATATACAGTTTTGAAGGAAGGGTGTTTTTGGCATCCCGGGCCTAGGTCTTACCATGCCGACTACAGTAATAGCTTCTTCCCTATGGGGGAAACTCGTTAAAAATGTGAATACATGAGTACGCAGAACGCGATTAAAATATTTTAATATTTACTACCGTTGGTTTAGTCTGCGGTTAATGGTAAATCCCTAAGGAATAAGAATATATTTTTAAATATACCGGCGTGTAAAATAAAGTAGCATTATCACTAATAACAAGTAGAAGCAACAATTAATCGAGATGTTCCGTAGTTGGAGGCCAGTGTAGCGGTGTCGTGAGATTGTGAGGTGCGGCGGTTTCTTGTGTCAGTGAAGCACCCTCAGCCCCTCAAAAGCCCAGTCTTTCTCAGCCCCTTCCTATTCTGCCTGTTTGTTCCTCGTTCCTGTTCATGTGGACCTTTACTCTACCGTTGCTTTGTTTTCATTTCTCATCAAGTGTGTTAGAAAATTATTATTTTTTAAGTTAACAAATTTACAATAACATTTTAGCCTGTTATTATGTTTTAGGAGTTAACACGTTCACCGCTGAAAGCAGTTAATGTGTTAAGGTTAGGCTATATGTTTTAAAAAATAACCAAAAGTATACCATGACAATCTCCATTTTATATCAGGCGCAAAATAATTGTCATTCCCGCCTGACAATTATCTTGTATCATCAGAAAAAAGTATTATTATTATTATATTATTATTGATTTAAATTTACGTATGCACACTGTACATATTATGGCGGTCAACAAGTGAGACTAAGGCCTAGATTATATAATATCTTAAACCTGAATACTGCGAATTTTACCTTTCGAAATTATTTAAACAGTAATAACTATGAAGTGCATTGTTGGTTATCCAAGAATATGACTTCAAACCACACATAATTGAGTATTATTATCATATCGTTATTTGTATGGTTTTACGTGTGTATACCGTAAGTATTATGATGATAAAAGTCATCAATTTTATTATGTGAATGTTCCTTTTAGTAACGATGCAAATAGTAATAAATGTGGAGTGCGTTGTTTTATCTCAAAAGAATATGGAACCGCTAATGTAAAATAACGTAAAAGGGACATAACATTAAAATAGTTTTTTTGGCACATTTTATTTGAAATATTATTAAAAACCATTTAATGTTATACTCAAAACGTTGTGTGCATTATAAGTGCACTAAGGACGATTCCACTAAGACTGTGACGTCACAAAAACTTAAACTGATACACAGCTGATATTTAAACCCGATATGCATATCTAACTATCACTCGGAACAAAAAAATAAATATATATACGTTTCAACTTTAGGTTTTGTGAGTATTAAGAGCAGCTCATAAACAACTTTACATCTAAATTAGCTTTAACTTACCCGTCTTATCAGCCAGGGCTGAAGCTGATTTTGGCGGCAGAGTGGCGGTCAGCGTAAGCCCGTTGAGCCTAAGTGTCCGCGTGCACTGAGCACCACCGACCAGTGTCGCACTACCATTGGTCTTCAGTGGTGCTCCACCACCACCGACACAAGTCTTCAGAGGTGCTCGATTACCAACACAAGCTTTCAGAGGTGCTCCACCACCACTGACACACGTCTTCAGCGTGGACCCTACGTAGTTACCATTACAGTTCACTGTGCCGGGTTTCATATTCACTCTCCATAAACCATAATCACATCACGTCACTGGCACTTGTCCACGGTCAATCGGTTGTTATCTAGAGACTTGTTGACTACAGTATTAACACTAACACAGATTAGTCACAAAAGCATATTTGTAAATACAAACGAGTACTCAAAGATTCAATAAATCATATTTATTTGGATGGTTAAAGTACTTTTCAATAAATGTCTCTAAAATAATTTTAAATAAGGTTATTGATGGATCTGCAAAATACCTTAGACTTTTAAAATTTAGACACATGTATTTTCCATAAATCTTTTAGCGTTGGTAGATTGATGTAATATCATTATTTTTACGTTAGCTAGAAATGTAATTAATTAACTCTGTTAGGTCTATGTAGCTATGTTGATAGTAAAAACATGATACCCTCTATTAACTATTAAATACATATTAGTTTTAAATGTTTTATCCCCAAAAAATCAAATCAAGTAAAAGTTTTAGAAATACAAATCTACAAGGAGGGAAGAATAACATTTTAAATTATCTAATCACCTTTAAACTGTACATATTTAGTTAATTACAAAAATATGCATACAAAAATGTATATTGTCTCCTCGCAACGAACGTATCGCGACCGCGACGTATCACACACGTGGTAGTTCCCAGTGTTCCCGACAGACCGCGGCAGCAGCAGCGCCATCGGGATCAGCGCGGCGACTGGCAGCAGCACCGCGTATCAGCACGTGGACCCCCCCTCCTCACATTCCTCCCCCTCCCGACAAACTCTGAGTCAGCTGTTCGCTCTGAGCTGACCTGCCCCACTCTTCGCTACTTCACTTAACGAGATTCCATCACCTTTATTCTGCCCACGCCGAGCCGTCTCATAATTGCTTCACACTTGTTTTTCCGAGCACGTCGCTCCTTTTTGAAACACCGATCACCAAAATGACACTTTTCTACTTAGCTTTCTATAACTTTGTTATCGGCGGGCATTGTTCGTTTCTTTGGAAGCGGCAATTTCTATGTATGAGGGGAGACGCCGGTTTGCGATTGTTAAGAGATTGTTTGGAGTAGAAGTCCATAGCAAAATAAATTTGGTACTAGGTGTCACTCGTGCAGTACACGGACTCACGTACTCGCCCATATAGCTCACGTTGTCAATTTGACGACAAGAAGTAATCAAAGTCATCAAATTGATGTTAAGTAAAATATTAGATCAATTACCGACGTAACAATGGTGTAAATACTTTTACATATTTCTTTTTAATTCGAAAGTCATCTAATAAAACAAATAATTTGTTAGGAACAATTTAGTAGTGATTTAGAACAAGAGCGCCTTTTTATATGTTTGGAACAGTTCAACTCGTCAAATCTTTTACATTATTTAAAGTAAAAATGAAGGAAAGCCTGTGATCAAGAGGTCAAAAGTTGTACATCATTTGAAATAAAAACTATGTAAAATATTTGGTACTGTAATGTCAAATCAAAGCCTGACTTGGAAACACGTTGTCCATGTTTCTAAGTAGTTTAAATTAATAATTACTATCTACAATTATTTTAAAATATATTATAACTGTTTCAGTAGTTGTTTTAGATTAATTTGACATTAGAATTAAATAATTTCAGTTTAATTTATACTTGATTTGACAGTTCTGTATCATGTCGCCATATTGCAGATCCCATCGTCTTTGTGTTGGTGTATGCCTTGTTTCGTTTCTCTGTTTTCATTAATTCCTTTGCTTTGAATTTGTTTAGTTAAGTTTGAAGTTTAGTTAAGTTGTGCTCGTTATTTGGCTGTATTGGTCTTGGAAATTCATCCGGGTAAGTAAATTAATCTTTTACCTTTAATTATTTTTAACTTTGTCTTAGACTTAACCTGTAGCCTTGTGTGCTGCGTGATCACCCTTCAAATAAGAACATTATTTAATGGAGTTCACTGGTGAAACAAATAATGATTCATCAAGATGATATGATTAAGCTAAGCTTACATATATGCAAATAAGGCTTTTGATTGAATAAATTTTGCCTTAAGTTAACCTTAAAATTTCAAACTGACAAACAAAGGTTGGTGAGGGTAGGTGTTTTATATTTACTAGATAGTTTTTATGAAGATCACGTTTTACTTTACAACTATCGGGATAGATGAGAGGCTAAGAGTAGGACACTTTTTGCGAGCGGAATCGGCCAGTCTGATTTGACTGTGCTTCGATGTATGGTATTTAATATCTGTGAGTGACACAGTGCGGTTGAAAATGCTTAGGCCTATGTGGTTTTGTGTTTGAATGCCTGAACTAGGCTTTACCCCTATAGGCTACGTTACATTCTTGATTATCTAAGGTCACTTTAATGTTAAGTGACATAACTTATCCGGCTCTTCTGGTCTCAGTTTTTTTTTTTTTTTTTTTTTTTTTTTTTTAACCTACGCCAGTGGCATTATTTAACGTTTTTATACTGAACGGTCCAAACCCTGGTCTTGTTACTCTCTAAGGTCGACCTGTTCTTAGAAAGCATAATTAATTAATAGCCCAATGGCAAATGACTATCGAACCTTCTCAAAATTTTGCGATCTTGATCAGGATGGATCTGGCAAACCTCGAATTACGAGGCGAGCACGATAACCACTATGCTACCCAGCCAGTCAAGTAAGGAGGAAGGCAATATCATTGGGACCTAGGTAGGTCTATAACATGCATTTTGATTGAAATGTAAATGAATATGGTAAGTTTAAACTATTTTGACTGTCAATAACTTATTCCTAGAAAAAGGTTGATAGTATGATGAATAATTAATTCAAGCATAGACAATTAGGCTACGGTACTTTAGAATTTCCTAATAAGTTAGTTATATATAACTTAGGATCTAATATTATTGGGCTACACATAAGTTTATAGGCTAATGAAAAAAAAATGGTACAATGAGTAATGGCTGCAGTTTAGTATGCGTCCCACATCTGTTTGATTAAATAAATAATTTCTTTTGATTGACGAATTCAATTAAAAATATTGGAAGGGCATATATCGATTACGACATTGTTGTTTTTTGTTTAATTTGTCAAGCCTATTTTTAGAAAAAAAACTGTACCCAGGAGATGTCGAAACATGGTAAAAACATTTTGTGTAGGCTACTTATCTTTGTTTAAAAGATGACATACAATTTTAAAAACATTACGTATAATTATCTTTGTTTAAAAGATAACATACAATCTTAGATAGATATGGAATTACTGAATACCAGTACGAGTGTTTTTAATATATCCATATTTCAATCACCAATAGTTAATAAAATCAATATTTTGGACTGATTTTTTTCAATCCAATCAATGTGGGATACGTACTAAACTGTTGAAAAGTTGTTAACAGTAGCAGTTTAAAAGGTATGAACACAATAAGAAAGTTTTAAAGGCTTTTATAACTGTAATTAGGCTACTGATTAAACATCTTTATTTGGTCCTGGTATTTAAATCTTGTTTTGTAGCAACAATGTGAATCCACTGGTCAATTATCGGAACATCATCCGTTGCGTTAATATCTCGAGACTGCTCAAGAAAGAGGAACTAAATCCAGTTTTATTAATCATTAGACCGGTACATTAATCATATTATTATAGTCTTGAGTCTCCAAAATTTAAGAGTCTTTTGAGGGAGTGGCTACTAGCAAGGTCAATTTACTCCTTGGATGAACTTTCCAATGTACCGGTCTAGGCTTGCTGCCATCTGTAAATAGTTGTAAATATGTACACTCATTGTTTATTCACTCTGTCTATCCAGCAGTGTTGGACGTTGAGGAAGGTAATTCAATGGACATTGGAACCATGACAATGGCAGCGGCCCTGTTGTGAGCTCAAATCCCAGTCCTGACTAGGAAATTTTATCAGTTCTGCCTGGCTTTTAATATAGTTAGCGGATCACATCTTACTTTGTGATAATTTCCAGTGGGTGAAAAAAGTATAAAAATGCCTTCAACCTATTTTTCAATAGTAAAAATAATCATTTACGGCTGTTAAGTCCACAACCAAAATGTCCATATTTATAAACGTCCACTACTTATCACGTCCACTACATATCATGTCCACTACTGTCATGTCAACTACTGACTGTCATGTCCATTACGATTCATGTCCACATGACAAAACGTCCACATAAATCATTGTTATCACTATCATTCAAAAAGTAAAAATCAGATAAAATGTATTGGCGTTGTGCAAAGAGGGACATTTGCAATGCTAGGTGCATAACAATTGTCAATTTGGAAGAAGAAATATGTGTAGAAAAGGCTGGACGACACGAACGCGAAGCAACAAGGGACGAAATCGAAGCTCGTAGGACAGTTGCGAGGATAAAAAGAAGAGCAGAAGAGCACCCCAACGCACCACCAACATCTATCACTCGAGAAGAAGTTCGTAATATTCATAGTGAAGAAGTGCAAGTGCTATACTTCCAGAAAGACAGACTTTACTCAGGATTGTAAATAGGAATCGATCATTGATTCCTCGAACTTTGGCTGAGTCCGTAATTTTACCACCATTTGATGAGACTTTGCAAGGTGAACCATTTCTGCAATATGATTCAGGTGTAGGTGATGAAAACCGATTATTAATATTCACAACAAATGAGGCACTTTTACGTCTTGGTACGAGCGAGATATTTCTGGCAGATGGAACTTTCAAAACTGTTCCAACGATTTTCTTCCAGCCTTATACGATCCATGGTCTTATCAATAACCTTTCGTTCCCTTTAGTATACTGTTTATTAGTTCATAAAGACGAAGACACGTGTATAACAAAATGTATCAAGAGATCAAAATCTATGTAGTGCAGCAAATATCAAACTAAATCCATGAGTAATAATGACAGATTTTTAAATGGCATCGATGAATGCAGGTAGACACTATTTTCTAAATGCAGATATTAAAGGATGTCTGTTTCATTTTTGCCAATCTATTTAAGGCGGCACTTTGTCCAACTTGGACTGAAGAAAGCGTACAATAACGAGGCAGATCGAACTATACGTGATGAAATAAGACAATTAATGGCTTTACCTTTTGTATCAGTTGAACATGTATAAGATGTATTTGATTTAATAGCAGAAACTTTGTCGGAACCCGTTGAAGAGTTAGTTCTATATATTGAAATAACGTATGTCACAGGAGTTCCAGCAAGGGGTCGGCGAAGGGCTGTTCAACCCCATTTTCCTTCTCAGACATGGGATGTGTCATCTTTGTCTTAGATGGGTTCCTGAGAACAAATAATTCTGTAGAAGATTGGCACAGTAAATTTCAAAAAGCTATCGTCATTCCCCACGCAACCATTTGGAAGTTTATTGAGTATTTGCAAAAAGACCAGCATGATAATAACCTAGTAATCAATCAGCTTCTTGGATGACATGTTTGTGTTCGTTATCCTATAAAAAGGTCATGCATGCTAAGTTTACGACATGTAGAACAAATGGTACGACATTACGATGACTACAGAGAAAGAGGGGAAATAAATAGATATCTGAGGGCAATTTCCTACCGGCTGAAGCTGTATCCAGAAGAGATTCTTGAAAAGAATCCTGTACCCTAAATTAATGTAATATTATTTGTTCATGAACTAAATCATAAACATTTAAAAACTTATTACAATAATTAAACTATTACAACATTTTACATACTCCTGTATTTTTTAATTACTTCATATACTACACTTTATGTGCAAACATTGTGGACGTTACAGACAATGCTTGGACATAAATACAAGTGGACGTAAAAATACCCCTGTAGCAGCAAACCTGCATACTCAGCGAATTACCAATGCATATATATATATGTATCTTTATACCACATAAAGCCACATACCAATTTTCATCAATATACATTCATAAATAAACGATTTATGACATTTTAATTATTCTCCATAAAAATAACATGGGAGCTGAATACGCAGATTTGCTGCTACGGGAACTATCGGCAAAAAAAATGATTTTAGTGCAAATATCACCAGACCGCAACAATATGAATCAATATAACTAGTTTCATCAGGATAAGTTGATAAATAAGTGAGATATATAATTGTTCTTATTCTCCATAAGAATAACATTGGAAAACGTACTGTGGTTAGCACTTTCAATATCTTTGTAACCATTTGACGTAGAGGATCAAAACACCAAATTGTGCGTCTTTTTAAGCTGATTCTAATGGACTAAAAATTTCACTTGTTCAAAAATTATATGTAAAAACTCAAAAGATCCATTTTTGGGCACAAAACTCCCCCAAAATACCCCTTCGGATGGGTCGATCTGTCTGGTTTTCGAACTTAAAGTCATAAATGGTGTTTTATCCGTTTATACTAAATTGCGTGAAGTTATGTTAAAATATATAATTATAAAAAATAAAGATTAAGGCATTATTTTAATCATGAATGGTATGACCAACACAAAATTTTATTTGTTTATTTACATGTTATGTTATAATTAAAAACATCTGTAATAAATATATCGTTTGATATTGTCTATTTTGTTCACTCATGTAGATTGATTTGTATGTAGTATTCACCAAGGTCTAAACTGTTTGTAGTTATATAAAATTAGCTGGTGATACTGTTTGATTGGTTGCAGATCTTCTTCCTGTTGTTGGAGAGGAGTGATGGCTGGAAGGGAGTGGAGAGGGACAGTTGCGCCCCGGCTTGGGGCTTGGGGCTGACACCCGAGTACGCCGAGCTGCTCAAGGCCCTGATGGAGTTCCATCTTCCATGGCGCTGCCAGTCAGGTAATGCCAGATCAAATTATTACATAGGTTAAATCTCCGACTTTACCACAAGTAGGCCTATCAAATTATTCTTGTAATTTGTACATTATTCATTAGTATTTTTACTTCCTCTCCCTATACATAGTACGATATACGGAGAAAATATTGTTTCTGCAGGACAAATTCCTGCAGGTATGCTGTATACAAATATTTTTCAGGCATGTGTAATTTTTGTAAATAATTTAATATTATTAAATTTATTACGTACATATTGTGTAACATGCTTTATTACTTTTAAATGGATACATAATACAGTATACATCATTTTAGCGATTTCCCCTATAGGGAAGAAGCTATTACCGTAGTCGACATGGTAAGACTTAGGCCTCGGCCCATGATAACCTTTTGTTTTGAGGCCACCAGATGTCAAAAATACCATTTGTTCAAATTCATATACCGGTTATATGTTTAGCCTATATATGTCTGTAGGCTCGATAACTTTCGTAAAAATGTTCGGATCTTGATACAATTTGGTATAAACGTGTAAGGCAGCATCTATTTTCAGAAGTAAAAAAACCAGACAGATCGCTCCATTTTAAGGGGGGGTTTTGTACCACAAAAGTGTTTTTTTTTTGTTTTTTTTTACTTTTTACTATAATTCTTTTTAAACCTAAATTTTTTTTGCACTATTGAATTCAGCCTAAAAAATAAACAATTTGCTATTTTGTTCATTGCTCTACGTCAATTAGTAACCGAGATATTGAAAGTGCTAAAAACAGTACGTTGTCTTATCGAGAACAAGTACAATGTTATATCTCGCTTATTAATTAACATAATTAACCTCTTTATTATCGCATAAAAGTTAATGAAACTTTTGATTTGACTTCATGTAGTTGGGGGTTACTGACATTTGCATAAAAACTCCATTTTTTGAGGTCCCCATGGCAGCAAACCTGAATACTCAGCAGCTATAATGTTATTCTTATGGAGAATAATAAACATGTGATATCTTGCTCGTTTATGAACATAAATTGGTACAACTTGGTATGTTGCTTCCTCTTGTGGAGATCTATTGGTACCTATTTGCATAAAACCCTGATTTTTGTGGGCCTGTATGTAGTGAACCTGCATCCTCAGTCCTAATGTTTTTCTTATGTAGAATAAATAAAGTGTCATATTTCGCTTATTTGTGAACATGCCGTGATGAAAGTTGGTAAGTGGCTTCACAACGTACTGAATTACCATTTGAAATTCCCTGAGTATGCAGGTTTGCTGCAACGGGGGTATTTAACTTAACTCTAAATGCAAAATCTGGAAACACTTTGACTCATGTAAAGTCAAGAGATCTATTTAATCCAAAGGTATGAGCAGCAGCCTCTCTATGCACGGTAATTGTAAATTATAAAATTATCTCGTAAGTAATAAGATTTTTATTTTTCAGAGACAAGACAAAAGGCCAGAACGTTCCAAGAGAGAGGGAAGCACCTATATATATATATATATATATATATATATATATATATATATATATATATATATATATAAATGATTGTATATATATATAAATAAACTATGTAAATAAATTAAACCCTTTTTTGTGTAACTGTTTTTTGTTTAAGTCTTCACCTGACTTTCATTCTTCGAAAATCTCTATTGGCCAAAGACTTCTGCCTCTCGCTTTGTCTTGTGGAACCCACCAGAAAAAATATTGTGTTTTATTTAAAAAATATATGATATAGGGTATGGAAAATCTAATTAAACTAATATTACCTATATATTCTAATAACTTACAACTGAAATTTACTAACATAGCAGATATCTTTGGATATAAGTATAATAATGTGAAGTATGCTTGGATTTTTTAATCTTACTTTATGCATTTTTTAATCTGAAAGTGTATTTCAGTTTTTATGGGTAATTTATAAGGTATTACAGGGAGGTAATAAGTGAGTTCAAAGTGGTTATTTTTGTAACATAATTATACATAACCTATGTAAATGTAAATTTTGCAAAAACTGTTTGTATCATCTTCATCTAGAAATGACGTCATATGCGTCAATTTGATGTAAAAATGATGTCATGCTCATCAATTTGATGTAAACATTATGCCATCGTTTTTTTAATTTTTATACGTCATTATAAGATAAATTTTAATAAATTTTGTTGGTCACCTATGAGATCAATTTGATATTAATTTAATGTAAAAATGACATCACAGTTAATCAATTTTTCACATCATTTTTACATAAAATTGCGGGAAATTTTTACTTCAGGTTGACGTCAAATGGATGTCATTTGGATTACATCTGATGTCAATATGACATCAAAAATGTTATTGACATTGACATCTTTTACATAAATTTTATGTCAAATTGATGTGCTTATATAGGCGTATACATACTGACTGGATAGTTTGTAGAATAACGTCAACATATACAGGCAGTTACATGAAACTGGTTTGTTCTAAGTATCTCATTTAGCAACTGTGTAGGTTCTTAGCTTTCCAATTTATACAACACTAGCCGACCCGTTGCAGCTCCGCCCGCGTAAACTAAGTTGTTGAAGTTGTGTCGGCTTCAATCTGAGGCTAGCCCGTGGAACTAATACGAATAAAGATCAGCTGTTTGAATTTTCATCGACTCAAACCAAAGTGAATGTCCACAAGGAATACATGGTAACTTTGGGACCCAGTGGGGCGGAACACAGGGGGAATTTCGAAACACCGTTTCTTAGCAAGCACTGATTGCCAAAGAGGAACCTATATGTCAAATTTCAACTCTGCAGGCCTTATAAATATGGAGATTTCGTGATAAGTCAGTCAGTCAATGGTATTTGGATTTTATTTATACAACATTCATTAGTAAAACAGTATGTTATTTGACCAAATGATAATTATAACACGATCTGAATCATTACTGGTCTTTAGGTGTTGTTGCACCTTGGATCAGTATTTACACACCGGAGGAATGTCTAGAAGGCCAGTAGGAGCATCGCATGCAAGGCCAGTAGGTGCATCGCATGTAAGGCCAGATACTCAAGGAACGGGGACATGAGAACAATAAGTCAAACTCCGACCGCAACATCATTCCAGAACTGTGTTGCTCTTCAATCTATATTACGTAAACTTGAGTTTCTAAGACCGTATACAGTTATTCTTTATGCCCTCAGTCTACCTAACTAACTTGCAGTGTCCCCAACCAGACAGTAATCGCTTATGGTATCTTAAACTTTATTCCTTAGTAGAAGGAAACAATTTGAGTAGGAGAGAATGGCCGATACTGGTGCAGTAAGTAAAGTTTCACTGAGGAGCACTGAGGAGCTGCGGAGCCCCTCTAACCTAACCTAACCTAACCTAACCTAACTTAACCTAACCTATCCTAACTTAATCTAACGTAATCTAACATAACTTTGTTTACTGATTACTGTTCCCTGTTCACTGTTTCCTGTTCCCAGTTCCCCGTTCACCGTTCACCATTCACCGTTCACTCTTCACTGTGCACTGTTTACTGTTAACATGGTTTACGTAAGGTTTTATAGTTTTACTGTTTACGTTAGGCATTAGATGTGTCTCTAGAATATCTAGACATGAGCGATTCAGATCTGGGGTTGTGATCCACGCGAGAGTTAATGTGATCCTCGCGTTGCCGGTTATTGTTTACCGATGACGGTCCGGGCACCTGGTAATTATGTTGCTTGTAGTGCTGCACTCTTATCGCCCCAAAGGAATGACAAAATCCTCCAAAAATAAAACACTGCATCTCAGTTATTTATCGGTTTATATTGACGCGGCTTTGTATGTAGACATTAGCTATCATGCGTTAACCGATGACGTTATCATTATTTGCCGGAACATGTTTTTAAGGTCACTTCACTGGAAGCCGAGACCTAAAAATGGTCGAATCTCCCTTATTTCTGGTCCGATTTCAACCGAACTTCATCCACCCACAATATATATTTTCTGGTCCTGTGGAATGCGGGTTGCCTATCCAGGAAATTGGAGGCACTAAAAAATTAAAAAATCATATCTCAAAAACAAATAAGACTTTTTTGATGAAACTCGGTATTTAAGTATAATAAACTACACTCTACAAGATTAAGTGGCTACCATCTGCCGGACAATTTTTTCAAAGGCACTTTACTGGAAGACCAAAATATAAACAAATTCGTACAAAATCAGTTTACCGGAAGATTTGCACGAAACTTGGAATTAAAGTTGTTTAATGTATGGTATAACGTTTACCGTTAAAGTAGTACATCTAACACACGTTTCAAGGTCACTTGACTTAAAGACCGAAGTAAAAATAATTTCTTAAAAAATTACTTTATCGGTGGATTTTCACTAAACTCGGTATTCTAGTTTAGTGTTATGCAGTACAGTATAGGACGCACAGTATAGAACTGCCAAAACAAGTTTAAAGATATCGTTGGTGAAAATATAAACTCTAATTTGAAATATAATCGTGATATGACTGACGATGTTTCCTATTCTGTGCACTTAATCTAACTTAACAGAGCATAACCATTAACAAATCTAACCTAACAGAGCATAACCCAACCTAACAACGTGATAAAGTAATAGGACTGACGATTTTTTTTATTTCTATACACAAACCTAACTTAACAGAGCGTGACCTAACCTAACTACGAGATACGACCGAGCCGCCGCCGCCGCCGCTGGAGTTCACTTACGCACAACCAATCCAATAAATTAATTACAATATGTGCGAGCAATGACAACAATTAACCAACATTATGTTTACAAGTTTGAAAAACAAGATTTACCCGCATTTTACTGCGTGAATACTGGATATTTACTGTTTTAATATAATACTTTTTTCGGTAATATTTTTTTGTGATTGAGATAGTGTGATGTAATTCATGGCTACCGTTACCTACTGCTCTCGAGAAGTTAATTAATTTTACAATTAAGGTTTGTTTTTACTTAATAATGTGCTTATAAGTAGTAAAGTTGTGCGAGATATGAAGTTTCAGTCAGCCTCCCTAAGAATAACCTTGAGCCGATTATGCAGGTTTTCTGTAATGAGAAAGGTTTTCTAGTCGTATATAGAAATGGGGTGTCATGAAAATATAAATATACCACAACCAGAACGATTTTACTGTAAATTATGATATAAAGAAGCTGATTATACAATATTATTACACACTCTAAAACATTCTGTATTTGCGTGATGTCTGAAGATACAGTATTTAGGCACGGTGACCATACCTACCAACGTTTCTGGGACAGTCACGCATTTTCCAACAAGAATAGTTTTCTTGATGATTAAATTTGATAAATTTTCTGTTTGAACCTTCGAGATGCTTATAAGTACTGCGAATGCTACAGATAAAAACAGACTTATATCAAATACACACTTAGTGAACACAAATATAAAAGTAGTTAAATATTTCAAATACAAATGGGTTTATTATTTTATAAGACAGTTTTATTGTATGTATCCTTATGGGTCATATGTCCCATATTTATATGCTCATCATACCTAGTATGTATGTACCTAGTATGTATTTATAAATGGTTTGTTAATTATTTATAAATATTTATTAAAATATTTGCGGTGTTCATTAATAATTAACTTCCAAGGCTTTAAATTCATCTTACAAACAATAGTGGTGAAAACTAAATCAACTACAAACAATTCAACTCACAACAATCACAAGTACACGCATAACACTACAACACTACAAAAAATATAATAAGTAAACAAACTTATCAAGTTCACTGTGCAGGGTAAGCAAACACTTTCCACTTTCTGAGCCAAAAACGAAGATTACATTTGAGGATGTTAAAAAATAGATCAGGACACAATTACGAGAGGAAACGGGGAAACAGAAGGGCCCTTGGACAATAGATTTAGAATCACAGATTCATAGAAATCTGTTAAGAAAAAGTGTTCATTTAGCATTTGTGCCAAGCGGGTGTGAGCGGCTGTCAGCGCAGTGACGTCAGAGCGCTGTCCGGCTGGGCCGGAGGGGGTCACGGCGCGGCGGCAACGCGCCACGAACAAAGAAATGGTATAGCTCTTGTTATAGGGCCCTGGGTAGGTCTATGTTTTATTACCATGTACCATGCTGTTACCTTCCTACCAAATTTGATCTCTTTATTTCAATATTAGGTGTGTGATTGTAAACATAGCTTTGAATGCTAGTATAGAGGATTTTCAAAAGATTTTCCGAATTGGGGATGGTATGTGTTTGGTTCTGGTGTACTACTTATTTTCCAAAAAATATCAGTTCAATTGGTTCATAGTTGGTGTGTTAACACAGGAGCAATAACGGCCAGCAGAACAGAGCTCTAAAGAATATTTTGGTCAGAACATTTTTGTCTGTTTTGAGTGGATTAGCCATATTCCAACTGAACTACAGCTCTATTAGTAAGTGCGAGATGGTAAACATAACTTTAAATGCCAGTGGGGTGGAGTCTCAAGGAATTTTCAGAATTGGGGAGCTTCTATATTTGATTATGGTACTTTATATATTTCCCTACCAATGTTATGCTCCATCGGGTGAGTAGTTGGTTTGAGATTAAAATGGGAAAACAAAAGCCAGAGGGGCGGAGCCTTATAGAATATTTTGGCCAGGTGTATGTCTATGACTGCTTTGAGCCTGTTAGCTTTATTCCAACCGATCCTCATCCCTATCAGTCTAGTGTAAGTGCGTGATGTTTAATATGGTATATTAAGGGCCAGTAGGCCAGAGTCCTAGATTATATTTTATCAAGTGTAGTCCTATGTTTTGAGATATCAGCTAGCTTTCTACTGAATTTCCGCTCCATTTCTGTCATAGGTGCGAGATGTTTAAAATAAGTAATTTGAAGGAGGCGGAGGACTGAAAAATTGCAGAAATATATATGTGAATGTGTTGTGTTAGATTGTCGTAAAAGTAAAATAGTGCGGAGACTTTACGAATTTATTAACCCTAATCTTATTGCAAATTCAGCATAAGGGGAGTCGTTATGCAAAATTGTTGCTTCATAGGCATTGTCGTAGTTTAGATACAGTAATCACTATGCTAGTCAGTGACTCAGTGATATTTAGTAAATATAGATGTAGATATGACTAGCTGTCACCCGTCCCGCCCGCCCGTAGTCACAGTATTACGGTAACGAGTTATAGGGTAATTAACATATTAGTATAATATATTATCAAAATTTTGTTTATGGATACTGTGTGCTAGATTCTAGACTTATCGTCGTATTAAATTACAGAGCAATCTGTTTATTATAACTAAATAAGATAAAACTATTGGTGCAGGAGGTAGCCTATGATTTATTGTGGTGTAATTCCCAACTTTCTTCGAAAAATCATCTTAATTAGTGTAGTATTTGAGGTATTAAGGTTAATTTAGGTTTCAAGACCAGTGATATGTTATATAACTAAACAACAATTTAAACTCTAGTAATGCTATGTTGGTTTCTAGGGTTTAATATGAATCGGCCCAGCAAAAATATTGTGTCAGTCCTATGCCAACCATATGTTTGACGCCAACAGAAGAAAGCCCCTACGGGTTTTTAAACCGGGAGTTGGTCTGGGAATAGTTGTAATGATTTAATGTTATTTTAAAAAAATGTCACGTCAGTTTATTAGGTCTAGGTAGTTGGTATTATACGTGAAGGACAATTTTGAGGTAAGAGGACCATGCATACACCTTCAGTATTTTCAATCGGGATTAAGCCTATGCTCGACTCTATTGAATTACCACACATCCTAAACAATGTTACTCTGATCAATCAAGTACAGTTGGTGCATGATGGTTAGTATAATATTTTTAAGGGCCAATGTGGTGGAGAACCAAGGACTTATCAAAGGGGAGTATGCCGGTGTACGATATAGTGGTATATTATTAACCTTCTTTGAGTGTGTTAGCTATCTTCCTACCAAATGTGAGCTTAATCAGTTTAGTAATTGGAGTGTAACTGGAAACATTAGATCATTGAATGAATTCCAATGGGTCAGTGCACGAAAATATTTTCGCTATGCAACTAACATTATAAATTATTCGTGTTTTATTACCACAAAAGGTTAATCAGTTTATTAAATAATATAAGACTAATGTGAAAACTCTGAGGGCCAATGGGGCGCAGCTCTAAGGTATTTTTAGATCGTGAGTAGATCTACATCTGTTTTAAATGTATTAGCTATCACTTCCTACCAAATTCCAGCTCAAAAGATACAAGTAACTACTAATGCCAATAATAATTGTATAGGAGTCCAGTAGGGTAGAGCCCTATATGATTATCTCATTGTAAATCTGCAGGGCAAAATTTTGCCCTCCCTGCAAAATGACAGCTTTAAAGGCATTTTCGGTTTCGAGGTACAGTGATCACTAAGTCGGTGAATGAGAGGTATTTGGCTGATATTGATATGGATTAGTTTCCACTATGTTATTCTGTTATGTATTCCAATCTTCACTCAACACTGAATAAGCACGACAACATCATAAACATGGAGTAAATATTCTTAAGATATCAAGTTAAATAAATGGTGTGTCCATAAGAATGACATGGAACCTTTTATGACCCATAGGCTTATAAATTTAACTAGTGAAAACCCTAGCCCGTGCAAAATTCATTTGAAAGTTGTATATTTTTAAATTGAGGTTTATGGAGTTTCTATTCAAAACAAACGAGCATTAGTTAAAAATGTCTAACACACACATGGTAAATATAATAATGCGTTTTTACTAGGAACAGTGACATTGAATTATATGATGTTCTTAATGGTAAAATAAATCAACCATAACAGATGTTTTCAAACGGCATGTACACTACTGGTGACGAAGAACTTATTTTATAAACAGATAAATCAAAGCTTTATATATTTAAGCAACTTTAAAATCTGGATGAAGATCACCAATACGTACCCGATGATAAAATGTCAGAAGCAGAGCTCTATCCAACACCAGGACCTTCAAAAGTTGAACCATTATTTTCAAACGTAAAACTATCATCAAATCACCAACGGTATCGCGGCCCGCTCAAGTGGCAAAAACACGTTGCAAATAACGTATTATGGACTTCACCCAGCCTTCCTAATGGGTCACAGTCCGTCGAGAATAAACGTGCTTGATGATGATAAATCTAATTAGTTGTTATTTATACAAACTAGCGATCGTTCAGGGGTCGAAATTATTCCCTGCAAAATTGTATTTTTTAACTAAATGGAATTAGGATTTTCATTTTTACCTGTTTACTGCTAGTTAAGAAGAAATTATGTGTTCCACTACGAATAAAAACCCAGTGAAACACTAGCTTTGATATTAGGGAAGAAGCTATTACCGTAGTTGGCATAGTAAGACCTAGGCCCGGGACCATGATAACTTTTCGTTTTGAGGTCCCCAGACCCCAAAAACACCATTCGTTCGAAACTGTACATATATACCCACGGTCATATATATATATATATATATATATATATATATATATATATATATGTCCGTGGGTGCGATAACTTTCGTAAAAAAGGTCCGATTTTGACTAAATTTGGTACAAACGTGTAAAGCAGCATGTATGACTTTAAATTCGAAAACCAGACGGATCGACCTATTCGAAGGGGTTTTTTTGGGGGGGGTTTTGTACCCCAAAAATGTTTTTTTTGAGTTTTTTACATACAACTTTTGAAAAAGTAAAATTTTATTTTTTCTCATTTGAATCAGCTTAAAACTACGCACAATTTGATGTTTTAATCATTGCTCTACGTCAATTGGTTACTGAGATATTGAAAGTGTTAAACACAGTACGTTGTCCAATGTTATTCTTACGGAGGATAATACAAATTGTATATCTCGCTTATTTATCAACTTATCCTGACGAAACTTGGTATATTGTTTCATTTCATTGTGGTCTATTGATATTTGCACAAAAACCCATTTTTTGCCCGATAGTTCCCGTAGCAGCAAACCTGCATACTCAGCCCCATGTTATTCTTATGGAGAATAATTAACGTGTTATCTCCTTTAATTATGAACATAAATTAATAGAAATTGGTACGTGGCTTTACCTAGTTGAGTTATATTGATATTTGTATAAAAGCCCATTTTTAGTGTTCCTTATTTCAGCAAACCTGCATACTCAGCCGCCATGTTATTCTTATGGAGAATAATTAAAATGGCATAAATCGTTTATTTATAAATGTATATTGATGAAACTTGGTATGTGGCTTTATGTGGTATTAATATAAATTAATATGCATTGGAAATTCGCTGAGTATGCAGGTTTGCTGCTACGGGGGTATTTTGTAATGCGGAAGTAAATAAGAAAAAAGAAGGGTGTTACCATTCTAGTACCGGTAGTCAGTAATCTTTTATTTACATTATGCCTGAAATATCTTTTCATGCTGTGTTGCTAGCATTTGTTACATAAAGAGCTGCCAAATATACAATTCAATCAATTACTGTTCTTCCATTAGATTAGCATTGAAAATTTGAAAGACGCGTGGGGCGTAGCCCTGAGGACCGATGTAAATTATAATGGGTTTCTGCTCATCACACACGACAATACCTTTCTAACGGTATGCGTGAATTTCTCCTGAGATACCTACATATCGAGAAAAAATTAGGGACAGTTCTGTGCTTGCCTATTAATATAATAATGACAAGCTTTGTACCCGTCCATAGTACGGCTTATGTTAATAATAGATTAGTTAAAGAAAATAACGACCCAATTAATTTTACAATGAAGTTTATGAGACCACGATTAGTTCTCAATGTCCCGTTGTCAACTTTTAAAAGGGCGTAAGAAAACTCCTCAATCCCAGAGAAATCGTTTCCTAGAGTGTCAAGTTTGTGCTGCACTCTAGGACAGATTCCTGCAGCTATTACTGACAGGATAATATAAAGGGATTTTGTTTCCTTTTGTTAAAAGGCGAACAAAATCCCGTTCTTGAGCGTTATCGTCAGACAAACAAACGAGAGCCAGACAGACAGAAATTGAGATAAGTCTTGTTTTGGCTTTCCTAGGTCATAATTTCAAGCAATGTACAGACAAAACTTTAATTTTATTTATATAGAAGTGTTTCTCTTACAGCTTCATGTGTTATATTTGTTTACTAATGCTTGATAAAATATAAGTTCAAAACTTTAGATCATTTAATTATTACTTTTTACCACTTAAAATAATCAAATATCACGAGCATGGCTCAGCGCCGAAGTAGTCTATAAAAACCGTTCGGTTGATTTGAAAACGATGTTGAAATATTAAATATTCCTTCCAATAACGAAGTCAGTAAATAAGTGTGAGTGCCAAAGACTCTGCGATGAATAAGGAATCAAGTTATTCACCTTTCTTGATTGCGGTTCAAAATGCTCAGTTCGTTAAACTTTTTGCTTTCCTTTCAAAAAGTTTTTAAAATCATTTGGGAAATGCGTTATGTTTGTGACTGTCCAAAATCGAAATTGAGTTATGATAATTTAAAAATCAGAATACATTCCGACTTACATTAATTGAAGTCAGTTGCATTTAGAAAATTTATAAATTTAACAATCTCCACGTTTTTTACTGATCTTAGGCTTATAAAATACATAGTGGTAAGACACGGTTGAGTTTCAACCTCTCCGATGGCTGCTAAGTATATTTTTGCAAAGTCTGCTTAGTGTGCAGAGTTTTGCCTTTTTTAATAACCAAACCATTAGAAAATTTGCTACTCAAAACCATAGCACGACTTTTAATTGTTTAGGGAACCAATAAGAAGACCTTCAAACTTAAATATCAACTTGGTAAAATTTGTATTTTTATGACGAAGTAAGAAAAGCTATCAAGTAATATAGAATCTGCGACTGCACCTGTCACCATAGCACAAGTTTCTTGACAGTAGTTATTAGTAAAATTAAAATAATTATAGTCAGGAGTTATTTATCTATTTCATTGTTTTAACCAACATTTTTAATGGTTTTCGTTTGGGATGAATGAAGCAGAAATGAAAAATAAATGTGTTATTTTGTTTTCAAAACGTGTCAAAAACTAAACTGAGTTTATGACGTATTACCATTAAACTTCCCTATTGTCCTAAACACTGCAAAATGACTAGATTTAAAACCGCTGATAAAACGTTATTTTATAGGGTATTTACAAACAATTTACGTCTGTCTATTCATTACTGTCAAGTTGAGAATCAAGGGTAATGGTTTGTCCTATGACGACGTTTTGCGGCTGACACTGCGCGAGGCTGCAATGTCTTTAAGCAAAGCTAAACCTTAAGCAAAGAAATTTGAGGGGTTTGGACTGCTTTCCCTAAAAGGCGTTTGTGGTTTGTGTACGCTATTTAAAAAAATGCCGTTGGTGTTTAAATTAAAAAAAATGTAAACATGTAAGATACCAATAGTTTCTCATTATGACTTTAATCTTTTTTTTGAAACTTGTAGAAAAATTCATTGCTTGTTATACAACTTAAAAAATAAGGTTACATACATTTTCGTCATCAGTCAACATGTCTACAGGGTTACTAGTTTCGGGACTAGTATTGTTCCGTTATCAAACCTGTATGGATCATAGATGCTGAAATACTGTCATAGTCTTGAGGTTTAAAACATTTCAACACTAAATACAAACTTGTACTGACACAAAGAAACATTACACATTTACGAATTCTCAATAAGTGTTTACATTATCCCCCATTTGTGGCCGGCCAAGGGCAAGAGCAGACTGACAAACAGGAACAGGAGCATACATGATGTTTCTTTGTCGCAGTACAAGTTTGTGATTAGTGTTGAAATATTTTCAAACTCAAGACGATGACAGTATTTTAGCTCCTGTGATACATAAAGATTCGATAATGGGACAATACTAGACCCAAAACTAGTAAACTTGTAACCTAGAGGATTGAGGACGAAGCCTTATATGTATGTAACCTTATTTTTTAAGTCATACGATCAATTCAGGAGGTAAATAGCATGAATAAATTGTTGGACAAATGGCATGTTGTTTAATATCCAAAAGATTTGTTGAGGATAATAACCAAAGTTCACCTGGTTGCATTACTAGTTGTATCCCCTGATCTTGTACTGTGACCCAACAATGCGGCTATATGTTGTGTTTGTGTTTACTTACGAACCTTGAGTGTGGCAAGAATATTGCAGCATAAACGTTAACGCTTCACTGAACTACGCACAATGTCCTGGGAACGTTGTTGGCCGTTGCAGTTCCACCAGTTGTCGACTCGCAGCGCTGCATCGTCCCGAATGTCAAGTTTGTGCTGCACTCTAGGAGAGATTCCTGCAACTATTACTGACAGGATAAAATAAAGGGTTTTTGATGATTAAGATTGGTAATTACGTCGGAATTGATACTCTCAACAGTTTTACATAACTATAAATTTAAATTATTAAGTTTTGTTAATTAAATAACAATAATTAATTTGTTGTCAGTTTTTCTTGTTACTAGTTGTCCTGTTGCTCAAATCCGAGCAAGTTTGTACCCAACGAAAGGTTACATAACACGAAAGGTTATGTTTATTACACTTCAGTTGTAATAAACATAACAAAACATGTTATATTAAAACGTACTTTCAATCAACACGAAGTTTAGACTTCCGCCGTCGGATAGCGCCACTGTTCTGAAAATTCAGCCCTTAACTGTATTTAAGTGATGCCCTTTCTTAAAATGCTGAGACGTTTTAGAAATTTACGTGCAAATACCTTTAATTTGACACCACAAAAGTTATAATCCGCCCAGCCGTTATCGAGTTATGACTGTGGAGATAAACCCTAGCGTATTAATATACAGGATTCAGTAAACAAAAATAGTAACTAAGATAAATTTACTTGATTACATTTTATAATATTTTAAAAATTCTTATCTTTGGTAGAACTTGGTGGTAATTTAATTTTAGTTATCTATGTTCAAACTGCGGCATAGATAGTAATCTTTCTCTGCTAAGCACAGATAGTAATCTCTTTGGCATCAGTTTGGTATGGTATAGGTTTAACAGGCAAATTTCCACACAAGTATGTTCTTTGTATTAACTTATTAATACTATCCATATAAACGTGTATATTCTAGTGGTTTCCACCGAGTTTTTTACTATTTTATTTACACGTAATAAAACTATAAAAAGCATCTCTGCAGAATGTTGTATAACATTTAGGAGGGTTTTACCTGCAATCAAGACAATTACACATTAATTTATTTGTATGCAGATGAAAGTATCCTACATTGCTCTATGTCTGTAAAATGTTTTGGCAGTTACTACATAGCACTTCAAAATTGTAAAAACGTGTTAGTCATTTTAGCAATTATTTAAAGGTTTAAATAAAAGAAACCCCTTTATCACCAATATTCAAATTCAATTCATCAGGTTTGGAGTTTGGTTAGTGATTGTAAAGGAGTACAAAAAAGGTGACCTTAATCAACAATCTTTTTAAAATTTTCATTAGAATATTTTCAATGGTTGTATCGAAATCCGTTTTTAAGAACTGTTACGAAAGTTCTGATTAGGCTCAACGTTTATTTAATATCTTATTTGACATTCTGTTAAGCCCTCTCATACTTTTTGTAGGTCCATTGTACTAATTTTAAACTCCTTGATAAACTGTCCTCTGCTTAAGCCATTTTTATAAAACAAAGTTGCCGCTAAGACTCATTAATATAAATTGAGCCGCAGGTTTGCTCCTTACCTTCCCCCCACCCCTACTCATCACTCCTCTCCTCACCGCCCCACTTGCTATTCTTCGCTCTCCACACAGCCAAAGTACAGCGGCAGGGTTAACGCTCAGGTACTTTAAACTACTCTCTGATTCGAGAGGCAGAACCTTCGAGCACTTGGTAAAGGAATATTGATGATCATTTCTGAAACAGTTACTGGCCCTGTGAATAGAGATTATTAATATAATATTTTAAATGCATCTATTATGTACTTATGTAGTGAGTAATTCCGTATAAACAAATTTATTTAATTTTACATAATGTTACTATAAAAGAGGCTTATAGTCAAAATATCAAAATATGATGTCATTGGTGATTTTTACTCAGTGTTTTTAAAGTGGAAAGTTTACAAACGTTTTATATACAGTAAATAAAATCGTATAATGAGCACTCGCATATTCGCTGTGTATCAAAAAATCATAGCGTTTGTTTTCAAAGTAATACTATCCATAGGTGCAATACGGATCAATTAAAAAATAATACATAATATACAATACGATAAATTTAAGAGAAAAATTCCTTCATCACTGAAAACATTTTTCACAAAACTAATTACTTCCCAAAGCTCAACAGTAAATAAAAATAAATTGTGAACAAACACGCCACCAACCAGAACAAAATAGACATAAATAATAATAACCTATATATTTAAACAAATGTCTGCCTTTTATTCACTCACTTCCTAAAGTCAATACTTAACTGGTTTTGATGAGTCTTTTTTTATTCAAAAGATAATTTCAAGTTCTAAGACGCTGTGAACCCAGAATTTCGATTTAGGCCACAGGGCTTGTCCCACGTGACTTCCAAGTTCCCATGTTATTCGTATGGAGGAGGATTTTATTTGGTTTATGCCACATGTGTCTTTTCTTAATTAAATGAACAGCTGTCATAAGGATTATATCCGCAAATTTTTGCGAGGGAGCAGCTTGTAACAATGATACTTTTAAAAAAAGAATAGCATCTCGCTAGCCTAACGTTAGTGACTTGGACTTCAGTTCAAGAGGCCACGGATTCGATTCTGCTTTCCCTGGAAATAGTATGCATTCTCTATATTCCTTTAATACAATTTACGTGACACAGTTTAACAGCGTCAGAGAAATGTTATTTCACACAAGGATTTATAGTGTGAAATTTATTTTAAACTAACCGGACGACGACGTAGTGCAAAGAAGAATAGTAGATGCAACTTAACCAAATTTAAATATTTACTGTATAATACGACTGACTACTATAATAAACATATAAACCCATCTGAAAATTCAATACAGTACTCGTTAACCCTTTTCTTTTGTGGTCTTGAAGTTTGTGCGAAATAATTTTATTGTATTCACAACGAGCACAAACAGAATATAAATAAAAAAACAAGAAAATTAATTAAAGTTTAGTGAGCATGTAGTTTTTTTTTAGAAAGACATAAGGTTAATTGGTCAGCGGCAAGTATAATATTTAAAGAAGAACATTGGAAAAAGAGGATTATTATAGAACCTGCTTGCATGACAATAGATAAAAATGCTATATCGCAACCAATTGCCCCTATAAGTGTATACCCATAATCCAGAAAGAAATTGAAAATAAGATACAGTTTCCAAAATTACTCTAAAACTAGTCTACATGTTATTTTAAGTATATAGATAAAATTATTTAACTGTTAACTTTCGGAAATTTTAGTTGACATTTTATAATATGATTTTTTAATCACATTGAATTGTTTGTTTATTACTTATAACCTATCTAGTGATAAGACTGAGGATGAATCTCGATGAAAATTTTAAATATATCTTGATTTTAATTAAGATTTGTTTTTATTTCGTAATGAGTAGCCAATTACTAGTTGATATGAACACCATCACGACAAAAACATACCGCGAAGAACCAAACTGAAAAATGTTGTTCGTTTTTTAATGAATGGAATTTTCACGTCATTCAACTAACTACAGAGAGATGATCACAGACATTTCTCTCATGATATCTGAAATTTAAAAAAATCTTGTTCGTTGCAGACGACATTATTGGCCCTGTCCCCCAAAATCGTACTGGGGGCTGTCCAATTTTGTTAAACATACAAACTTCAATCGAGTAACCGTTCATTTTAAGGGCTAATTGGGTAACACTCAACCATGCATACCTTGTTCCTTTTAAAAATTTTAGCCTTTTTAAACAGTTATGATTTAATTATTTAACTAATAAAACACACTCGTTATAATTGCATGGTAAAACTTTATGTTGAAAATAAAATAAACTATTTAAATTACTATTAATAAAATAAATCAATCAAACTGAACAAACATATTCTACAAAAACGGGATAACAAAAGGAAATATTTACTTTTTTGAGTAGTAGTTCATCTTTCTTTACTTTATAAGTATACTTTAACTGTGTTTTTACACAAAAAAACTTGATTACAAACAAACATATACAAATACTAGCTGTTACCCGCAGGTAACAGCAGGTAATCATCATCATCATTGTTGCGGATTAGGAAACCCTTGCAAAGCTGCTAGGTACATCTTCTACAAGCGGGAATATTGCGAAGGTTACCGGAAGGATAGGATATAGCAGGAAAGGAAAGGGTGGGATGGGACGGCAGCCAAATCGACCCTTCAGAGGGCCAACTCCCGTGCCTCTGTGACAGCTGGGATGAGGCTCTCAAACAGGGGACCCACATTCTGCCCTCCAACTGGTCAACTCAACTGACAGGGTATCCATGTACAAAAGTCAGGAACCATCCATTCTCAGGTTGGCAGGTTGGGGACCAAACCTGGAGATTCTTCCCTAGCCGCTGCAAATGGAGGAACCAAAAAGGTGAAAGAGAAGTTTATCATAATGGACAGCCAAAAGACTTACCATATGTAATGACAACTTCATTTGCTGTACCCAATGTCAGCATCAAAACTGGTATAGACCAGTTTTACGGTAGTCCTGGAACATGACAGTTGTGTGTGCTGCATTCTGTGGTTAGCCCGTGGAACCACTAAAAATCAAGATCAACTGTTTATATTTTCAACAGCTCATACACAAATGAATGTCCAAAAAGAACATATGGGAATTTTATCGGGGTCTCTGGTGGAGCCCTAAGGTTAGATCAGGATTGAACCCATTTAGTTTTCCTATTTTATGCCTAAAGAATCAATGTACAAAATTTTAACTCTTTAGGTAAATGGAAAGTAGGAGAATTTGTGATGAGTGAGTGATTGAGTCAGTGAGGGGTAGGTATGGATTAAAGTGACTTGGCAGTCTGAGATTAATTTTAAATGAACGTTCATCGTTTTATTTTCCACCCAATCTTAAATCGTTAAAATGGTAGCAATGGAAATGAGTATATAATACAGAATAAAAATAAATATATGCAATTAAAATCAACATATACACTCATTTTGGGGTTTGTAAAGTGTTACTAATACTAAAATAGAAGTGAAGATGAGCAATATTTCTCAACAACGCAATTCAATAATAAGTTACCTAGAAATTCACAACTATCCAATTTTTAAATAGGGTAAATAAAATACGTCTTACAACACTATAAAGTATATTTACACTTCTACTGTACTTACATACAAGACGATAAAATATAAACAAAAGATGGTACAAGGTCATGCCAAGCATAGTATTTAATGAAGAAAATTGGAAAAAGAGAATTATTATAGAAGCTGCTTGCATGACAATAGATAAAAATGCTATATCGCAACCAAGTGCCACTATAAGTGTATATACCCATGATCCAGAAATAAATTGTAAATAAGATACAGTTTCCAAAATTACCCTAAAACTAGTCTACATGTTATTTTAAGTACATATATAAAATTATTAGAATAACTGTAAACTTTCGGCAATTTTAATTGAAATTTTAAAATTTTAAAATAAATCTCAAATAAACTATTTGAATTATTTGGGCCATGCCTTGTAACATATTTAGTTTATATTTTACCGTCTTGTATGTAAGTACAGTATAAGTGTAAATATACTTTATAGTGTTGTAAGACTATTTCATTTAACCTGTTTAGTTGTAACAACACGTATCATGCTAATAAAGAAATTATTTATTTTTAAATTTCCTAAAAACAGCCTCATGTATTCGTTAGTGTTATATAACATTAAAGGTAATAGTTTCGTCTTAGGTTGTTTTCGAATATTCACATCGAGTTATCTTTTGTTTATCGAATTTATTATATATCCAAAATCCTTTGATGGTTTAAAGATATGAAATTTCAATTTATCTCAAATATAATTTGTTATAATTTGTAATGTCTATGTTCTGTGTGTTGTCTGCACAGTTTCAAGCTAACCCTTCTAGACTACAGTTTGAACAGCATCACTGCTGGAAGGTCACACTCTTGAACCCAAACCAATATGCTAAGTCTGTAAGGGCATCTGGGCATACAATTATATAGTAAGCCTTAATGACATATAGACGTTTGAAATTTAGGAACTATTTAAACTTATATAATCTGCTGACGTCCTTTTACATATATTATAATACATATATGTTGCATATATTTATACATTAGGGATCAAAGTTAAGGTTTGAGTCAGGGATTATTAAAATAAACTGTTTAAACTGTGCTATGCGAAGAGCAAATATAATATTACAAATCGTAATGGGTAAATCATTTGGCTTCTTGGTTTTACTATAAACTTTACTTCTCACAATCTCCTTTACATTAGTTATTTAATTGTGTAATTATATAAAAGCATCACACATTCATCATAAACTATATTAGTTTTCTTGAAATCATCATTATTTATTGTCTTTAGAGAATGATATGCTCTCATTATTCCTAACTCCTGGTTATTAAAACTTGCTAAAAACACATTAAAACAAAACACATTTTATATAAAAATAATAACAAATAATTAATACCACGTTTATAATACATACAAATAAATAGACTGCCAATTGTAACCATTCGTTCTTACTATAACGATATTGTTTTTATTGCAATTCGTAAAAAAATAAACTAAGCTTTTACGAAGTATCTTTGCTCCTTGAATGTTGCAGATGAGTATCGTACATCCATACTAATCAGGAATTTCCAACTTCTCCTAGTGGAAAAAGAGAAAAGTTTTCATCGCCGGCGCGTGCCGTGTTTGCTGTGACGTCACACACGACTGGGCTCCCCAATATCAGCGGAGCGCCGTGGTGACGTCATCCGTGAAACCCTGCCCCAGTCCCGGGTCATACTCTGAATACCCCGAGTGCTCGCCATTGTCTCATCCGTATTGTCACCGCTCTTGCCAGTTTGACTAATAAGTGATGAAGAGGACTCGTAATGTAAAGTCTGCAGTTTCTTGAGCCTACACCGTCTCAATTAAACTTTGAAGACTTGGAGGAAGGCATTATTTGCGTAGCAATCCGGGAATTCCTATAGCTTAGATGAATTTAATACATTTATCAACTAAACGAACATTATATTACTGGTTAGTTAAGTTAAACACGCATATTTTGGTGGTACAATTATCTTAAGTTAACGGACATATTTAGCTCTATCCTTGTTCCTATCTAAACTGATATTATTGAATGCATTATTAGTAGTTATATTTTTATATTTATTTTACTTCTTAACTTTCAAAGATAATTTTATTCAGACAATTACATTTCGTTTTGAAGTCCAATTTTCACTTCTGAGGTGTCAAATTAAATACCTCCAAGTTTTGAGAGGAACTGATTTATCTCTTCCCTGCTTTACTGGCTCTCAAAGCTTTTGTGATGACTTTGCGAGAGAAATATTTAGGTTGCATGCATAATTATTTTAATTTGAATGAACAACAGTGTAAATATCACTTTTGAGATCTTAAATACGAAATATTACTCCATAACTGATATGACACAAAAGTAGGTTCAAATTACCTTCAGTCGTACAGTTTATAATTGATTGTAAATACAAAATAATTAGCGACTTATATTTCAGCACATATTGCACTCTTCAGACTTCAGCATGGAAATCAGTCCTTTGGACGTCTATTGAAGTTATATGTGAATGTGTTAGATATAGATGTTTGTTTGTGATCTGTGATTTGGGGTCCGTGTTTTACATCTAGACAGTGCAATATGTGCTGATAATTAATTTAATTGTTTTACGACTTAAGAAAACTGGACGACTGATGGTAATTTAAACCACTTATTGTAGTTGGGGGCTATAAAATATCCGAAAATAAATCAAATCGGCAAATAAAGAAGTTGGCAATTGGCACTATGGTAATTTAAAAAATATTGTTTAAATTAAATGTGGAAATTATAAGTTGTATTTACTTATGCAATAGCCTAGAATAATAACATGTACAAGTTACAAACAAATAGGACAGAAAATAAAGAAGTTGGCAATTGGCAGTAATTTACAAAATATTGTTTAATTTGCCAGTAATACTGAATTTGGAAATTATAGTTGGTATTTTCTTATGCATTAGCTTAGGACAGCAACATATCCAAATTGCAGACTAATCGGACCATAAACAACAAAGTTAGTTTTTGCGTGATTACAGCAAAATAAACAAGAAAAATATCGATTTCATCAAAGGGGGTGCGGAAACTAGGTAGTGGAAAGTATAGTATTGATGTTTTATTACCTATATGAATTTGGAAATTATATGTGGAATTCACTAATGCATTACCTTAGGACAATAACATTTCCAAATTGCAGACAAATCGGACCATAAACACCAAAGTTAGTATTTTGTGGTTAGTATATAATTAAAAATTATACAAATTATCGAATTTGGAAATAATATATGGTAATTATACATATAATAGTCGAGGGATATAACATATCCGAAAATCGGTCAAATCGAACGGTAAATAAAGAAGTTAAAACTTAGCACTATAGTATTTTTTAAATATGTTTTTTAATTTTACCGTAATATTTCATTTTACAATTATAGGTAGTGTTTACTTATACACTAGCCTAGGAAAATAACATAATCGAATTTAAAACAAATCGGACCATAAACACCAAAGTTAGTTTTTAGGCCTGATTTTGGGAATTAATCTTTCCCTTATTTCTTGTTCTTTAGCCAACTGTGCTTTGTAATCCTCTTTAACTAAAACAGTCTTCTCCACATATTCCAATTTACGGTTATTGGTGCCTATGTTTTCTAACTCGAATTTCCTTTTTTTCGAACACCTCTCTAAGAAAGGCTTGGAAAGCGGTTCTATTTCTTTAATAGTGTATGGGTATTAGTATGGGTATGTATGGGTATGTATGGGTATGTATAAGTAGCTATTAAACGAGCCATATATTTCCTTCTTAACTTTAAATTTATTTCGAACATCCTCATTACAATTCGCAACATTGGTTATCTTAACTAGCATTATGTTATCAAAAAACACATCCGTTATGTTTAATGTAAATAAATTGATATGCCAGATTACAAGTCCTGGAGTATTCTGGAGTAGGTATGTCTGGAGTAGTTAAAACTATAGGAAACCATATAATAAACTTTGTAAACTGTCCAGATGCGAGATTAAAAGAAACATTTTCATCTAAACTAGCTAGAGAGAATGGAATAACAAGGTTAGAGGCAACAATCAATAACTATTGTAGAGGATTTGATAGAGAGTTTGAACCTTTAAGAGATTGTTTAAGCCTAATAGAAGACAAAAAAAGTACTACCAAAATGCTCCAAAATGCTACCAAAATGCATAAGATGTGGACGAAATTTGCTAATCAGTAACAAAACAGTTGTTGTCTGGTGTTTAACGATTTATTACAATAAGCATATTGGGGTGATAGTAATATAAAGAAGATAACTGGAGTACATCTAAAACTGCTAGAAGATAGTACACAAAGGGAGAAGTTAATAAAGTATGCTCTATCGGCATTTAGCTTAACTGTTTGCCAACTAACTATGTGAGGTAAAATGAGAATATACAGATACTATAAGTGTAAAGCATAAGTGTTACATAAAATCTGGAAGCACATGTTTAAAAAAATCAAATACACCTTTCTCCACTATACCTAAACACATAAATTTAGAAGAATTAGGCTTAGTGTAAAGTCCTAACCTTGCTCCCTATTTTTTAAGAAGTCGGACTAATATTACAAATAAACTATACCCATACACTATTAAAGAAATATAACCACTTTCCAAGCCTTTATTAGAGAGGTGTTCGAAAAAGAGGGAATTGGAGTTAGAAGACATAGACACCAATAAGCGTAAATTGGAATATGTGAAGAAGACTGTTGTAGTTAAAGAGGAATACAAAGCACAGTTGGCTGTAGAACAATAAATAAGGGCAAGAGAGGATAAATTAAAATATTACTTTCTGCTGCGTTAGAGCATTATGGACATTACATAGTATATGCGTTCGTAGTAAACAATACAAACAAGTGAACCTATGTGTTGGGGTTTTGACAGAGAAAGATGGACAGAGAGGTGTATACTATTTTAAAGGTGTCTGTAAAACTGTGTTTATAGAGATAAATAAGAATAGGGAAGGTTATAGCGTGTTACCATACACATAATGGCGATTTGGACATTTTTTACCTACATACCAACGAGCCACTTGCAAGCTTTAGCATTAACGGAACCGCAACATTTTACGGTAATTCGTTTCCAAAAATAGAAAACTTAAGTTTCCATAATAGTGTGTGGGATACTAGAGAGGTTGTTGGGCAAGAAGATATAGAGATGTCTAATGCAATGTTAATGCAAGATATTAAAGTTAATATTAAATTTAAAGAATGTAGTAGATTGTAGGAATTTGGAAGATGGTACAGAATTATTAATAAGCGCTAAACAAGAGGAGCATAGAGGTAGAAAACGGTGTATTGTACAGTATGAATATATTCGTAACCTTTATGTCTCCAACCACTGGCTGGAAAACTAGCTAGAAAGAGGAAAGTTTGATTTTAACTACATTTATTTTAACTAAAAAAATTAAATTAAGCTGGATAAAATAAAGACTATTCCGAACAAGCACAAATAAAGGTTGGTGTTTTGTGTATAGTTGTTATTTGGTTTAAAAACTCATTTTTTTGCATATTAGCAGATGTACAACAACAAAATATTGCATAGAATTGTCGCATCGAACAGTAAAAGAGTTGACATTTGGCACTATATTAATTTATAAATATAAGTTAAGACTTGGGACATAATTATATGCATTTAAACATAGCCCAAGGATATATCCATTAATCAATTACATTGGTTAATAAACAGCAAATTATTAGTAGTGGTGAATTACCGGGGAGGGGCCGTAATCGGCGCTTTTTTCCCATGTTATTCTTATGGGGAGCCGTTTTTGCGCCGACGCCAGCTCCCGCCTTACACAAGTTTCCTTGTTGGCCTATATTAATACCCAACCCTTGCCTATATTAAATATATTGTCCCCATCCCTCCTCTATATTTTTTAAAATTTTCAAAAACTATCTCTGGTGTTTATGTCTGATTTAAAATTTGGATGTGTTATTGTCCTAGTGTTTTAATAAATTCCCCCAAATTAAAAAAAAAATACTACCACCAACTTCCTGATTTAAAATTTGGATGATTGTCGTAGTGTTTTAATAAATTCTACATATCCCAACTACGGTCGAATTAAAACCGCCTTTTTGCACCCTAATTTTGACCCTATTTTAAAATTCATTTTAATACATCCTTTGCAGAAATCCACGAGTTCTGGCTACTTGGGAACCCGAGCCATTTGACATATAATAAATCACCCTTCCTCCTAATTACCTTCTCTACCAAATACATGTCTTTATATTTAGTCTTTAACAATTCTTCTGTATAAAATCCTCCTTTGATTATATTGCCATTTTCATCTTTCAAAATATAAGTCACAGGCTTTGTTTTCTTAACTTCTGCTATTGTAAAAAGCTCTCCCGTCCAGTTGGGGGTATATCCTTTACTAAATACATGTTTATATTTAGATATCCTTACACTATCCCCCACCTTATATCTTGGCTTTTTAACTTGTACTTTGGATGCTAACCTTTCATGTACATCTTTAGAGTTCTTAGCACTTACTTGGTTAGGCTTCATCCCTATGGATCTATGTATTTTATTATTATATATCCTTATTAACTTTGGAAGTAAATCCAGCCACTTGTAACTCCCTTGTGCACTAAACTCTCTATACAACCTTTCCACAATAGCCGCCTTAGTTGTAGAGTAAGTGTGGTAGTGATTAATATTTAGAATTTTCATTAGTTTGGTAAAATGTTCATTAAAAAATTCTTTTCCGTTATCAGATTGAATATTTTTAACTCCCTTTGGGAAAATAGTTTTTATAGCTTCTGTGACTACTAATCCAGTTTTATTCTTTAGTGGAGCAGCATAAGCTTTTTTAGAAAATATGTCTATTAAAGTTAAAATATATTTATTTCCAGAATTCTCTCTAGCATAATTCCGCATATCTATTAAATCTATTTGGACAGTTTCGTTTATACCCAACACCTTAAAAGACCTTCTAACAAAGTTCTTTCTCGCGGGCTTATGCAATTCATAAGCAATTTTTTCCATTTTTTATTCTTTATTTTTAATGTTAACGTATCTGCCAGTCTCTGTCGTTTCAAAAACACCTCCATTGCTACCAATTAACATACCATCACTCATTCTTTGATATACATAGTTTTTTGGCAAATATGCCTCTCCATCTAAAGTCTTAAATCCGCTTAAAGATGTAGGGTCTGCAACCAACAATTTAGGATTGTACATCATCAAATCGATTTCATTATTGTCTTGCATAAATTTATAGTTTTATTGTTAAACCTTAATGCATGTGATTTTAAACAAATATCAAATTTAATATTGTCTTGTCTAAAAGTTTTAATATTATCGTCATACCTCAAAACCTGCGACATTAAACAAATATCACTCCTATCTTTGCCTTCAGGTACATTCTTTATTAATTTGTCCTCTGCATCCCACATATCGCTATCTAATGTTAATACATTATAATATTTATCCCCTTGTTTTAATATGCTTTTCTCACCTTTTGTTAATATTTGATTAACAACAGCCACATCATTTGGCAATGTTCCAGGTAAAATGTTTGTTAATTGCTTATTTTTACCATCAAATTTAAGACCGTCTAAAGTCACAGTTTGATGTTTTATAACACAATCGTTCTCATCAACAGCGGGTTTAACACGAACTAGCCGTTTATTATTAAAATCCCAAAAGTTTAGATCCATTTTTGGTACTTGAGAGACGTTTACAACATCATCGCTTTCTTTACCAGCCAACAAATTACTAATCTTTCGCTTTTTGGCATTCCAAATACCATTCTCCGATTCCAAAAATTCATAATTATTTTTGTCTTGTACAAAGACACCATCTTTTCTTATTAAAGTTTGCTCTAATGTGGGTACATCGGTTGAGCTTTCACCTCGTTTAACATTAGTAATTTTGTGTTTATTAGCGTTCCAATTATTACCCTTGGATTCTAAAAACTTATATTTAGTATTACCTTGTACAAAAGCATCACCTTTCCTGGTTAACGTCTGCCCCAAAGTTGATACATCGTCAGTAAACTCCCCACCTTTAACACTACTAATTTTATAATTTAAAGCATTCCAACCATCATCTTTTAGATTTAAAGTAGTTTCTTTAAAACTTCTAGCTTCTGGTTTACTATACGGGTTATATACGCGATAAAATTTATCTATCATCTTTTTATTTAATAAACAATTCTACTTTCCCTCAATTCTTCTATGATAGAATCTATCTCATTATCCACTCCAGAATTTCCCGCCAATCGGCTTAACCAAAGCAGTCTTAACCTATCTACAAGCTCATTAGGATCGTCCCAATAAACATAGTCTATTTTATTACCAGTTACCTGCCTTAAACCTTCACCAACAGTCTTAAACAGGGGTTTAATTATATTAAGATATTTAGTGTGTTTATTACCTGACATCGCCGCACCTGTTTTATAACCCTTTAAATGTGCATTTGTAGCTTCCAAAATCTCTTTATAATTTTGCAAATCAACCTGACTATAGTTTACGGGTTCTTTTAAAGTTAACAATTCCCACAATCCCTTTGTCCCTTTATAATTTTTTTCTCCAACTGTAACATCGTCATTGGCAATTTGAACTTCCTGATTCCCAATACAAAATTTATTTCCTTCTCGCCAAATACCATATGTGGTGTCTGTCATACTACTTCTACTAAGGTAATTTCCTAAATAGTCTGATGCTAAAAGACCAAAATCTAATTTGTGCGGTGTTATCTGTGTTATTCTTGGTATTCTAGACGGGGTCTTTTCTAAAATCATTGGGAGAACTGGCCTCTCTGTTTTTGTGGCTAAATTTTTTAATTCTTGCAAAGGCTCTATTAACGGTTGGAATGTTTGGAACCTCTCTTCAGCCTCTAGAAATTTACCACGTTTTAACGCCCTATATTTTTCTCTTATTTGTTTTGCAGACTCTACCAATTCTTGTTGAATATTTGTTTTCATTTTATTTATCTCATTTGTCAAAGGATTATACTCAAACACTTTATCGTGTATTATTAGGCAATATGTAGATGTGTTTGAAGGGACATTTTCTGCAGTTTCAATTTCTAATTTAATATCTACAACCCCCTCTTTGACTGATTCATTCTGCCTAGAACAATCTATTACAATTAGAGGATATTTCTTTATAAAGTCAGCTCTGTTAAACATAGGATCGGGGACGGTGTTGTAGTAACTCTCCCTAAACCTCACAAACATCTCATAAGCTTTAGAGGCATCTCCATTTTCAAAGTCGAGATTTAAATCACTATAAGGATAATATTCAGAGTTTAAAAACACGTTGATATTTTTCAATTTACAGTGATCAAATTCATCAGTTCTTTTTCGTGCACTGTTGTCCCTACCTGTTTGGAAACCAAATATAATATACCTGGGCTTCTCCAAACTCGAAGACGTCTTAACTGACCATGTATGTCTCTTGGTTTCGGGGTATGATGGGAGTTCGTGTAGCTCCAAACTTCTAAATGCAATTTGCAAATTTTTATTTTGCAATAACATCTTTTGTAATTGAAGCTTCTCCCCATCAGATGGCACCACATGCGGCATCACCCACTGAATCGATTTAAGTGTAATTTTAGGAATAGGATCGACACCAGTTGGAGCATTAGATGTTGTTAATATACAATTTAAGTCGTTTTTGGATCTTTTCAACACCAATTCTTGTTTAACATTTACTAAAACCTTATTAAAATCCTCAAACACACCCATTAACAGCTCTAACGGGACACAAGTACTAAACTTGCCGCTTTTATGGAACTCCTTTAAATTTTCATCAGAATCAAATGCTGCATTTGACAATTTAGTTGTTTTATTGTAAGAGCACAATATTTTCATAAGACTGGAAATTCCCGGATTTCTTACAATATCTATTTCTTTACCAGCAACTTCGTATCTAATTTCGTCAAATAAGAATGCAAATGCATTATTTATAAAATGTCCTTTATCGTGATTCTCTATTTCTCCTTTAATATACAGATAACTCCTACATGGGAGTGTTAGTAAATCTTGATTATTTATGCATATTCGAATTTCATCGGAATTATTTATTGCTAAAGTGTTGTGTGGAACATAGGAGTGATTTGTAATTTTAACCACGCTATCGTCGTATTGGAATTTTCCTGTAACGTCTAGAAAATCTTCCATTTTTATTAATAGAAAATTTTAACTTCAACCCAATTGATCGCAGAAACCTGGCATTTTGCACACTCAGTCCGTTCTTGTAAATTCTCATATCTTTTTTATATGACAAGTAATTGTAGTTTCTTCTTTATTAAAGTCAATTGGCTTGTCGTGTTGATCTGCAAATGTAATGCTAACAACATCTAAACTTCTCTTATTTACAGGGAAGTATATAATATTTCTGGGGACCTCAATAATTTTGTAGCCGGGAGGAGCTTCTGGGTAAAAACTGTGTATGGTGTGTGATTTGTCACCATTCAAATAAGACCCATTCGCAATATTACATTTTACTCTAATCACATTTACATTATTTATGTTGATTTTATTTACGGATTTAAAGGATTTTCTACTCCAGATATTGCGTTTAAATCCGTAAATAAAATCAACATAAATAATGTAAATGTGATTAGAGTAAAATGTAATATTGCGAATGGGTCTTATTTGAATGGTGACAAATCACACACCATACACAGTTTTTACCCAGAAGCTCCTCCCGGCTACAAAATTATTGAGGTCCCCAGAAATATTATATACTTCCCTGTAAATAAGAGAAGTTTAGATGTTGTTAGCATTACATTTGCAGATCAACACGACAAGCCAATTGACTTTAATAAAGAAGAAACTACAATTACTTGTCATATAAAAAAGATATGAGAATTTACAAGAACGGACTGAGTGTGCAAAATGCCAGGTTTCTGCGATCAATTGGGTTGAAGTTAAAATTTTCTATTAATAAAAATGGAAGATTTTCTAGACGTTACAGGAAAATTCCAATACGACGATAGCGTGGTTAAAATTACAAATCACTCCTATGTTCCACACAACACTTTAGCAATAAATAATTCCGATGAAATTCGAATATGCATAAATAATCAAGATTTACTAACACTCCCATGTAGGAGTTATCTGTATATTAAAGGAGAAATAGAGAATCACGATAAAGGACATTTTATAAATAATGCATTTGCATTCTTATTTGACGAAATTAGATACGAAGTTGCTGGTAAAGAAATAGATATTGTAAGAAATCCGGGAATTTCCAGTCTTATGAAAATATTGTGCTCTTACAATAAAACAACTAAATTGTCAAATGTAGCATTTGATTCTGATGAAAATTTAAAGGAGTTCCATAAAAGCGGCAAGTTTAGTACTTGTGTCCCGTTAGAGCTGTTAATGGGTGTGTTTGAGGATTTTAATAAGGTTTTAGTAAATGTTAAACAAGAATTGGTGTTGAAAAGATCCAAAAACGACTTAAATTGTATATTAACAACATCTAATGCTCCAACTGGTGTCGATCCTATTCCTAAAATTACACTTAAATCGATTCAGTGGGTGATGCCGCATGTGGTGCCATCTGATGGGGAGAAGCTTCAATTACAAAAGATGTTATTGCAAAATAAAAATTTGCAAATTGCATTTAGAAGTTTGGAGCTACACGAACTCCCATCATACCCCGAAACCAAGAGACATACATGGTCAGTTAAGACGTCTTCGAGTTTGGAGAAGCCCAGGTATATTATATTTGGTTTCCAAACAGGTAGGGACAACAGTGCACGAAAAAGAACTGATGAATTTGATCACTGTAAATTGAAAAATATCAAAGTGTTTTTAAACTCTGAATATTATCCTTATAGTGATTTAAATCTCGACTTTGAAAATGGAGATGCCTCTAAAGCTTATGAGATGTTTGTGAGGTTTAGGGAGAGTTACTACAACACCGTCCCCGATCCTATGTTTAACAGAGCTGACTTTATAAAGAAATATCCTCTAATTGTAATAGATTGTTCTAGGCAGAATGAATCAGTCAAAGAGGGGGTTGTAGATATTAAATTAGAAATTGAAACTGCAGAAAATGTCCCTTCAAACACATCTGCATATTGCCTAATAATACACGATAAAGTGTTTGAGTATAATCCTTTGACAAATGAGATAAATAAAATGAAAACAAATATTCAACAAGAATTGGTAGAGTCTGCAAAACAAATAAGAGAAAAATATATGGCGTTAAAACGTGGTAAATTTCTAGAGGCTGAAGAGAGGTTCCAAACATTCCAACCGTTAATAGAGCCTTTGCAAGAATTAAAAAATTTAGCCACAAAAACAGAGAGGCCAGTTCTCCCAATGATTTTAGAAAAGACCCCGTCTAGAATACCAAGAATAACCCAATAACACCACACAAATTAGATTTTGGTCTTTTAGCATCAGACTATTTAGGAAATTACCTTAGGAGAAGTAGTATGACAGACACCACATATGGTATTAGGCGAGAAGGAAATAAATTTTTTATTGGGAATCAGGAAGTTCAAATTGCCAATGATGATGTTACAGTTGGAGAAACAATTTATAAAGGGACAAAGGGA
This sequence comes from Allygus modestus, assembly GCA_963675035.1. Lineage (NCBI taxonomy): Eukaryota > Metazoa > Arthropoda > Insecta > Hemiptera > Cicadellidae > Allygus > Allygus modestus. The sequence goes on from OY776112.1 coordinate 297,929,930, forward strand.
TTGTGGGAATTGTTAACTTTAAAAGAACCCGTAAACTATAGTCAGGTTGATTTGCAAAATTATAAAGAGATTTTGGAAGCTACAAATGCACATTTAAAGGGTTATAAACCAGGTGCGGCGATGTCAAGTAATAAACACACTAAATATCTTAATATAATTAAACCCCTGTTTAAGACTGTTGGTGAAGGTTTAAGGCAGGTAACTGGTAATAAAATAGACTATGTTTATTGGGACGATCCTAATGAGCTTGTAGATAGGTTAAGACTGCTTTGGTTAAGTCGATTGGCGAGAAATTCTGGAGTGGATAATGAGATAGATTCTATCATAGAAGAATTGAGGGAAAGTGGAATTGTTTATTAAATAAAAAGATGATAGATAAATTTTATCGCGTATATAACCCGTATAGTAAACCAGAAGCTAGAAGTTTTAAAGAAACTACTTTAAATCTAAAAGATGATGGTTGGAATGCTTTAAATTATAAAATTAGTAGTGTTAAAGGTGGGGAGTTTACTGATGATGTATCGACTTTGGGGCAGACGTTAACCAGAAAAGGTGATGCTTTTGTACAAGGTAATACTAAATATAAGTTTTTAGAATCCAAGAGTAATAATTGGAACGCTAATAAACGCAAAATTACTAATGTTAAACGGGGTGAAAGCTCAACCGATGTACCCACATTAGAGCAAACTTTAATAAGAAAAGATGGTGTCTTTGTACAAGACAAAAATAATTATGAATTTTTGGAATCGGAGAATGGTATTTGGAATGCCAAAAAGCGAAAAATAAGTAATTTGTTGGCTGGTAAAGAAAGCGATGATGTTGTAAACGTCTCTCAAGTACCAAAAATGAATCTAAACTTTTGGGATTTTAATAATAAAAGGCTAGTTCGTGTTAAACCCGCTGTTGATGAGAACGATTGTGTTACAAAACATTAGACTGTGACTTTAGACGGTCTTAAATTTGATGGTAAAAATAAGCAATTAACAAACATTTTACCTGGAACATTGCCAAATGATGTGGCTGTTGTTAAGCAAATATTAACAAAAGGTGAGAAAAGCATAATAAAACAGGGGGATAAATATTATAATGTATTAACATTAGATAGCGATATGTGGGATGCAGAGGACAAATTAATAAAGAATGTACCTGAAGGCAAAGATAGGAGTGATATTTGTTTAATGTCGCAGGTTTTGAGGTATGACGATAATATTAAAACTTTTAGACAAGACAATATTAAATTTGATATTTGTTTAAAATCACATGCATTAAGGTTTAACAATAAAACTAATAAATTTATGCAAGACAATAATGAAATCGATTTGATGATGTACAATCCTAAATTGTTGGTTGCAGACCCTACATCTTTAAGCGGATTTAAGACTTTAGATGGAGAGGCATATTTGCCAAAAAACTATGTATATCAAAGAATGAGTGATGGTATGTTAATTGGTAGCAATGGAGGTGTTTTTGAAACGACAGAGACTGGCAGATACGTTAACATTAAAAATAAAGAATAAAAAATGGAAAAAATTGCTTATGAATTGCATAAGCCCGCGAGAAAGAACTTTGTTAGAAGGTCTTTTAAGGTGTTGGGTATAAACGAAACTGTTCAAATAGATTTAATAGATATGCGGAATTATGCTAGAGAGAATTCTGGAAATAAATATATTTTAACTTTAATAGACACATTTTCTAAAAAAGCTTATGCTGCTCCACTAAAGAATAAAACTGGATTAGTAGTCACAGAAGCTATAAAAACTATTCTCCCAAAGGGAGTTAAAAATATTCAATCTGATAACGGAAAAGAATTTTTTAATGAACATTTTACCAAACTAATGAAAATTCTAAATATTAATCACTACCACACTTACTCTACAACTAAGGCGGCTATTGTGGAAAGGTTGTATAGAGAGTTTAGTGCACAAGGGAGTTACAAGTGGTTGGATTTACTTCCAAAGTTAATAAGGATATATAATAATAAAATACATAGATCCATAGGGATGAAGCCTAACCAAGTAAGTGCTAAGAACTCTAAAGATGTACATGAAAGGTTAGCATCTAAAGTACAAGTTAAAAAGCCAAGATATAAGGTGGGGGATAGTGTAAGGATATCTAAATATAAACATGTATTTAGTAAAGGATATACCCCCAACTGGACGGGAGAGCTTTTTACAATAGCAGAAGTTGAGAAAACAAAGCCTGTGACTTATATTTTGAAAGATGAAAATGGCAATATAATCAAAGGAGGATTTTATACAGAAGAATTGTTAAAGACTAAATATAAAGACATGTATTTGGTAGAGAAGGTAATTAGGAGGAAGGGTGATTTATTATATGTCAAATGGCTCGGGTTCCCAAGTAGCCAGAACTCGTGGATTTCTGCAAAGGATGTATTAAAATGAATTTTAAAATAGGGTCAAAATTAGGGTGCAAAAAGGCGGTTTTAATTCGACCGTAGTTGGGATATGTAGAATTTATTAAAACACTACGACAATCATCCAAATTTTAAATCAGGAAGTTGGTGGTAGTATTTTTTTTTTAATTTGGGGGAATTTATTAAAACACTAGGACAATAACACATCCAAATTTTAAATCAGACATAAACACCAGAGATAGTTTTTGAAAATTTTAAAAAATATAGAGGAGGGATGGGGACAATATATTTAATATAGGCAAGGGTTGGGTATTAATATAGGCCAACAAGGAAACTTGTGTAAGGCGGGAGCTGGCGTCGGCGCAAAAACGGCTCCCCATAAGAATAACATGGGAAAAAAGCGCCGATTACGGCCCCTCCCCGGTAATTCACCACTACTATTATTTTGCGAAAATATAATATGTACATATTACATAGAATTTTGGAATAGTTTATTGTAATTATAAATATCGAATTATAAACATTTCCGAAAATCGGACAGTAAACAAATAAGTTGTGATTTGGCATTAATTTTCAAAGTATTGTTAAAAATAAGTTTTGAAATTATAGGTGGTGCATTAGCTTAGGGTAGTAACATAACCAAATTGTAGACAATTTGAACCATAAACAGTTAGTATTTTTTGATATACTTTGCATAAATTATACAAGGTATCGAATTTGGAAATAATATAATTTTACATATACTAGTTGGAGGCTATAACATATCTAGAAATAAGTAAAACCTAATGGTAGATAAAGAAATTGGCATTTGGCAGTAATTTACAAAATTTTGATTAAACTAAATTTTAAGGAATGTTGGTAGAAGATACTAATGCATTAGCTAAGGACAGTATCCAAATTACAGACAAATCGGACCATAGACACCGAAGTTACAGTTTTTCCCGGATATATTATGTATACATTATTGCATTTGGAAATAATATATGTTAATTTTATTTATAATAGTTCGGGGCTATAACATATCCGAAAATCTGTTAAATGGTAAATAAAGAAAGTTGGCACTTGGCACTATATTAATAATTTATAAAATATCGTTTAAATTAAATTTGGAAATTATGGCTAGTATTTACTTATGCAATAGCCTAGGACAGTAACCAAGTTGCAGACAAATCGGACCGTAAACACCAAAGTTAGTTTTTTGGTTAATATATTTATAAAAATTATACAGAGTATCGAATTTTAAAATAATATATGGTAATTTTATATATAATAGTTGGGGGCTATAACATATCCGAAAATAAATCAAATCGGTAAATAAAGAAGTTGGCAATTGGCACTATAGTAATTTACAAAATATTTTTTAAATTAAATTTGGAAATTATAAGTTGCAATAGCCTAGGATAATAACTGGTACTTGTCACAAACAAATAGGACAGTAAGTAAAGAAGTTGACAATTGACAGTAATTTACATAATATTCTCTAATTTGGCAGTAATATTGAATTTGGAAATTATAATTTTTATTTACTTATGCATTAGCTTAGTATAACAACGTATCCACATTGCAGAAAAATCGGACCACAAACAACAAAGTTAGTTTTTGCGTGATTACAGCAAAATAAACAAGAAAAATATCGATTGCATTAAAGGGGGTAGCGGAAAGTATAGTATTGTTGTTTTCTTACCTATATGCATTTGGAAATTATATGTCGAATTTACTAATGCATTACCTTAGGACAGTAAAATTTCCCAATTGCAGACAAATCGGACCATAAACACCAAATTCAGTATTTTTTGGTTAGTGTATAAATAAAAATTATCGAATTTTGAAATAATATATGGTAACTATACATATTTTCCCCAAACAGCTAAAAGTGGAAGGTTGCGTGCGTATTTTTAAGTCACATTTTCAGGTTAATATTTTTGGGTTATTATAATCATAAAAACTGAGTTCAGTCTGAGATTCGAGGTCTACAACATATCCGAAAATCGGTCAAGTCAAACGGTAAATAAAGAAGTTTAGCCCTATAGTATTTTTTTAAATATGTTTATTAATTTTACCGTAATATTTAATTTGGACATTATAGATAGTGTTTACATATACACTAGCCTAGGACAATAACATATCCGAGTTTAAAACAAATCGGGTTTTGAAATATTTATTTGATATAGTTTGGGGTTGGGCAAGAGTATAGACTAAAGAAGGAATTTGTATAGGCAGGGATCAATAAATTTCGCAAAAACTTATCCCCATGTTATTCTTATGGGGAAAACCTGCTAAAAGTGGCGTTTCATTCTCCTATTGCCACTACTGTTCTTCGTGTACAATAATTTGTATACTAATGATATATATTCACAATTCTTATAATACAGTTATTTAATTTTTGCTACTTCTCAGAGAATAAAATTTCTATATAAAATGACTCATTTCTTGAATTTTACTATCTTTAACTTTTACTAAGTGCAAAATTTGATTTTATCTTGACAACAAATATTGTGGCTATTTTATTTAAATTTAAATAAACGATATTCTGTTGAAACCGATGGTGATATCTTCAGCTAAAGCCCTTTTTTAAGCTTCAAAAAAGGAGGAGGTTAATAGGCGGCCTCAAACAAGGAGGAGGTTACAGATTCAATCCTTCGGTATGTACTTTTGTGTATGTTCACGCATTGTTTCGTTATTTGCCAACGGATTTGAATGATTTTCGTCTTATTTTAGTAGTCTTGATTCTAGGATGGCCCCCCATTTAATTTCAAGCTAATCCAACATCAGGGCTCTGCCCCATAGACATTTAGTGTCAACTTGAATCTTATGGAGGAATGAAGTACAATTGAACTGTGCATTTAATCAACTGGTGTCATAAAATCAAATTTTACTCATGATGTAGGGAAAAAACAATACCAATGGAATGGCAACAAATTTTTAAAAAGAGTATAAGAGTAAATGTAAATCATCAACTCAGAATGTAGAATACGATATTGTTTGGCAATATCCTATTTATATATGTGAATGTTATTATAAAAGGGAAATAAGATAATTGCTAAGCAAGCTGTAATTCTTTATAGAAATGCCAAACTAAACCCTCAGTAATATTCTCTGCCTTATCATTTCTGAGACCGAAACACTGAGGTTAGTCACCTTGAGAATTATCATTATATATAATAACGAATAATTACAGATAACATAATTATAATACATTATTACCTGATATCAAAGGAAATTAAAACGATTTAATTCAATAAACTTGTATCTAAAATTGGATATTTTATTGTGAAATAGGACTAAGTCTAGTTATTTCTAGGACGTTGTCAAGCGAATTACTGAAAAGTTTGCTTGACTTCAGGTCGCACAGTTATCTTCCATTTTTTACCCTGCTCAGAGCTGCGTATGCTTGGTCTTAAGCAAAGTCCTCCTTTGTCAGTTCTATGCTCAAATACCCGCTCTGCACCCTGCAGATTATGGACTGTTTCAACCTAGCTTAGCCTTAGCCAGGGTAGCAGCAAAATGTATGTCCCTAAACCAACGTCCCGCATCCTTTGGATGCCTAGGTGACACTAACAGGGGTGATGACAACAAATATGTATATGCGTTAATCTGAAATCCCAATGGGTAAATCATCAAAAATATGACTAAGCTTCCCAATCCCCTAGTTCGATGTAGGGCCGGTCATTTCAAGTTCTTCTTGATTCCCATAGTTAATATGTTGATCGTCCCTCCATCACCACATCTCCTTCCTCCATCATTTGTTTCGGCGCACCATGTCCTTTGACACCCAAGCAAGGTGTTATAAATATTGCTGTTATAAATGTAAATATGCCGCCACAGTAATTGGAGTCACCATGTAAGAAATTTTCTGGGAATGTTTTGTTTCTTCCTGAGATTCGTCGAAGGACGTTAGTAATAATATTTTCCGTTTATAATATAGTAAGCTTGCTTGCTTACAAATCTAAGTCAAAAACGGCCCAAACGATTTCCTAAACAACGTTGGATTAACTAATTATAATTGAAATGTGCTCTACACAAAACAATGAATTAAAAACTGCTGTTAAAAACAACCAGTCAATTTTAATACCATCATTCAACCAGATTATATCGTCATTAATAGCTATGAAAATCTACACTACATTACTTTTATATCCTTTCCATATATAAAGTAGTTAAAATACTACAAAATAAAGAATTTTAGCAAAAAATATAACCGACTCCAATAATGATTAAAACGTGCTAAAAAGTGTTAGTTACGTGTTTCTTTAAATATACCAGTGTCAGGAGTGTTACATAAATACGTAGTAATTGTCTTATATTAGGGCTAGATGTTAAGTAGGCCTACTTTTGTAACTGTTTGTTTTGATTTGCAGTTGGTACCGTACTTGTAGCACATTTTGATAAACGGTACACGGTACCAACTCCAAATCAAAACAAAAATTTATACAAGTAGACCTACTTAATATCCAGCCCTAATATAAGACAATTACTACGTATTTATGTAACACTACTGAGACTGCTATATTTAAAGAAACATGTATCTATTTATTTAAAACATTTTAGCGCGTTTTAATAGTTACTGGACTCGGTTCTATTTTATTTTATTTTAAGAGTTTATTTTGTTTTCATTGAATATAACTTATTTTACTTTTACTTATCTTCCTTAAAAAACCTGCAGTTGTGAACATCATCTTCTTTGAAGGTGAAAACTTTCATCAAGTAAAAAACTACGAAAAGACTGAACTCAGTTTTTATGATTATAATAACCCAAAAATATTAACCTGAAAATGTGACTTAAAAATACGCACGCAACCTTCCACTTTTAGCTGTTTGGGGTAAATTTGTAAGAAATCCTATATACATCGCTTTGTATTAAAATTAAGTATCAACGGTCAGGTGAGACACCAACTACATGGCTTAACTTGAACTGTCCGTTTTTTGTTGTTTTTTTGGTATTCCGATGACAGAAAATATATTATATTATATAATATATTATAATGTCACTTTGTTGACGAAACGCGTCACATCAACCCAAAAATACTACCGTCGCAGCAAACCTGCATACTCAGCGAATTTCCAATGAATAATATATGTCTTAATACCATATAAAGCCGCATACCACGTTTCATAAAAATATATTTACATATAAGCAATGTATACAACTTCAATTATTCTCCATAAGAATAAAATTGGTGATGAGTACGTAGGTTGGCTGAAACAAGGAACACAAAAAATGGTTTTTTAAGCAAATATAAATACAATCTAACTAGGTGAAGCCATATACCAATAAAAAAATAGGTAATAGGTATAAATAGGTAAAAAATGCAAAAAACTGATTTTTGGAAAATTTAAAAACCCCATAAACCCCCCTTCCCATGGTCCGATTTTTCTGGTTTTCGATAAAGTCATAAATGTCAATTTACACATTTGTGCCAAATTTCATCAAAATCGGACGTTTTTTACTCAAGTTATCGCATTCACGGACACACATATATAAATAATACATATATATACATATACATTTGAACTAATAGTGTTTTAGTCATCTGGGGACCTCAAAAAAAAGGTGTCATGGTCTCGGGCTTAAGTCTTACCATGAGACCTACGGTAATAGCTTCTTCTCTATAGGGGAAATTCGCTAAAAGGATCTTCAGAAGGTAAATCTAATATTAATAATATATCATAGTTTTTTTTTGTTCCTACAATATTATATTATTTAGTAGTTATTGTAATTTTATTATATTCATTGCATTATTGTAAATATAAAACTAACCATCGACAATAGAATCGTTTAAAGAAATATTTGTATACATTTATTACACAAAAATCTATATTTTTAGCCTCAGCAAAGCAAATGCACTCAATTATTTTGAGTCCATCTCTTCAAAGACCATCCTCTCGTCCATTAATACGTATTAAAAAGCTATTTGCAGTCATTTAAACGCACAAGTGGATAAAGCACAGAAGGGGAGGGACCAGGAGGAAAGGGGTGGTAGCCAAACCTCAACAGAAGAGGGAAGGGGGATTAAACAATGGGTTTCTATGGTAACTAGAGCGGGGGGAGGGAGAGGGGGCAACAATATGTTGCTGTGGCAACTGCTGAGGCGGGGGACGCTGAAGCACATGCCGTCAGTGTCTGTCATGTGCCCGCTCAGCGATGCTGCCTCTGCCGCTGCCCTTACTGCTGACGCTCGTCCTGATCGCTTCTGGTACGTCCGAACTATGTTTGATCAGGATTACTCAAATAAAACCACCCAATTTACAATTTAAAAAAGTTATTTAATTTATGATCATACAAATTATGTATTGTTGGAGTTTTTTTAGTGCTCTTATTGCTCTGTCGCGTTTTTGCAGTAGTAAAGTATAAATACTTGCGATTTTAACCAGATTTATGGATATACAGCGTCAATTACGTTCTAAGAAATATTTAAACATCGAATTTAGTAAATAATTAAATTCCGTATTAAAACTTAATTTTTGTTTAATTTAGAGAGTAAAAAGTTATTATATTTATTAAATAGGTATTAGATTTTCAACACATATTTTTTCGTCTGTGCGGATAAATTATCAGTAGCTTAATTTGTTGGTGTACATTTAATACATAAACAATAAATGTTAATATAAAAAAAAACTAAGTTGATCAGGGTATTTACAGTGCTGAATAATTTATATTTTTAAAGTTTTAGTAAAAGTTTTAATAAAAATGTCTGGTCTTAGAGTTAGTGTGGCTCGAGATAGATCAGGTGTAATTTAATTTTGCACAATAATATACTATTTGAGTTTCTCTGAAAATCGATGGAGAAATGTTGTTAATATAGGTTATTTGAAAGCTGAAAAACTTAACAGGATATCCCTACAGCCCCCCAGTATCCTTACATCCCGACATTAGAAACCAAAGTAACAAGGAGAAAAGTGAAATACAACAACAAAAACTATAAGTTTTACTTAAAAGAACGAATCAATAACTTTGTAGTCTTTTATATAAATAATGCGCTTAGGATCTCCGAAGATTTAGGCGAAGAAAATATTTTAGTTATAAGCAATTACTATACTTCGTTTCTTAATATATTTTTAACAACATTAGTAGCTGGAATCCGATTTTTTTGTGATATTTCAAGGGTTAAGAGTAGACAAGACAACACTTATAAACATATCTCTTAATCGAAATAATCAGCCAAACAGCGTATTTCATTTTCGCCCCTAATTTTTCATTTATCAGTTCTAACTTGGGCAATATGCTGCATAAAAAGGGATTCGGTAGTAATGAATAAGTTTGAGTGATGTATTAATCGTAATGATAAAGACACTTCCTTAAATACATTTACCTAAATAGATAAAGAAATGTGATTAAATAAAATTCTAGTCCTCCGCATGTGAAAGATCATTATATATGTTTATAGACGTACGAAGTATTACTAGAAGAAGAACCAGTGTCATGTCTAAATTAATTAATTTAATAAGTTTATTTTAATTTTTCTAGGTATAGTAAACATTTTAACTGTTATGCATGATTTTAGTCATTTCTACATAATATTAGTGCCAATTCAAGTCACAATACAGGACCAAAATAAAGTTGGCCACATAATTGTAGTTGTTTGTCAAAGAGTGCTAACCGTGTCATCTTTCTAATCAATATTATTTATTAAAACAAGTAGTAAAACTAAAAATGCGTAGTACATAAAAATTGAACACATAAACAAATTAATTATCTTCTTTATTCATTAATTTAATCCAACAAATTGCTACTTTTCGTGACTTTTACTCTCTACACTTACAAAATTGAATCAAAGACAATGATATATCTTTTGCAATCTACCTAGACCCTTATTCTGTTGTACATATTGTGTGTTACACCATTAATGCAATATTATTCATTATAATTATTATAATTGTTTTATTCCTAGAAAAGTATTTAATCTCGGCTTCCTCCATTCAAATCAGTTCGTATAGTCTGAAAAATCTTAACTATGTAAGATTAATGAAAATAATAGTAGCTTAAATTATTTCGGGTCTACATTATCAAAATAAAACACTGAAGCTCAGTGACAATACTACAGGGAGTGATATGTACTAAGTACAAAAACTATGAATTTTGGAATGTTTGTAAACTATTTTTAAAATGCATATTTTTCAAATATTGTAAAAAATACAACAATTTACAAAAGTATACAAACTGAATATATAGACAGATTTTATACTGTAAACCTTAATTTCATGGAAATTCGTCATAAATGGGTTTTTATTTATAATACCAACTGCTTGTAATTGAATCTCCTCAAATAATCATACAAATCCCGTTGAGAACAATTTTGGAATTCATACAGTCACATTCTCGTTTGTTTTCAATTCCTTCGTAAAAGATTTATCTGTAAAATTTAAACAGTTAAAATCCGACGTTCCAATTACATTTGCCAGATTTAATGCTACGTTTATTGCTAATGTGACTCGAATTACGTTATAATTTAACTTGTGATTTAAACTAAACGAGAGGTGGGGAAATCCATTCCAAATAAAAAGAGGAACACTTAACAAAAGCGTTTTGTCAGTGAATTTAAGTTTCAATTATTTCCGAGCATCATTGTGTAGAGCGTATTGTTTCTGTCTCGCTGTGAAACTTAGTCAAGAAACAAAGCTTTCTACAACTGTAAAAACACGCTGTAGGTTAGCAATTTTTTGTGAAAGGCGAATTGTTATTAAATACAGTTACAATTGAAAGAATGTTATAAAAAGGTTGTATTTGCATTCAAGTTGTATTGTTCAACGAAATATTCTATCTGAAATAAAGAATTAATGAAATGATGTTTATGTTATTATAACTTAGCTCACTTTTAAAATCACCACACTAACTAAATGAACTGAAAAACTATATCTATAAATTTCAACCAAAAGTAAACTTTTCATACAATCATTAGCTAACAAAAAGTTAAAAATATGTATACAATAGAATCAGAACTTCGATTGTACATACAATTAAATTTCAATACAATTTATTTATAAGCTGATTTTAAATGATTCTATTAAGATCAAACATAGTATAATTTAATTTTTCTCTTTTTTTAAATAACCTGAATTTTCACGTGAGAGAAATTGTAAATCTCCTTCATAGTTTAACCGATTGTTTATGATGATAATATAGGAGATAATTGCTTGATATTCCTTGAGTTAAATGCAACACAATAATTGGATAAATACTTATTGTATCAATTAGTAAATTTTCAGAAAATTATTACTTCTTTCTCATTAAAATATCATTGTGTTTATCTCAACGTGAAATGGATTACTGATGATAATATTCGTTGAAGTGACTTTGTGTTAATTTTGTTATAGTAATTTGTTTATCATACTGCACTAAAAGCGGCTGTTTTTGGTTCTGTAATTAGTCTGCAAAATCTCATTTTTCTGATACCTTAAAATAGCGCACTGAAAAATCAGCTGTGGATTTTTTCAGTATGCTAACTTCAAAGATTGCTAATGTTCCTTTTTACGTTCCTTAATCGTTTTTCCGAACTCGGCTTCGCCTCGCTCGTAAAAAACGATTGCGCACCAAAAACAACCACTTTTGCTCCTTGTGATGGAAACTACTATTATTGATATTCTTTGAATTATGTTTACGCAAGATTCAAATGAAACTTTTATTTTCTCCTATTTTGGCCATTCGAATATTTAATTTTTTTTGCCGTTTTTTAAAATAAGTACCCGCTGTATAAATCGTTGTTGTTTACATAGAATTGAAGTAAAATAAACATAGGTTATAAGGAATATATTGTTACCAGCTTGCATTTGATAAAAACATTATTCATCGCGATTAAAGAAAATGTATAAAATATGTAATTGTTTCAGTGCATTTTAAGATTTTATGCGAAATCAATGTGTGGCCCAAAACGTTGAAATCGGTGCTGTTTCTCTCCTTACATCACACTTTCTGTACAAATCTTAGAAAATGCTGATGTTTTAAATTAAAAAAATACTTTGCTATGTTTTGTATTGTTTAAGTAACGAAATTGTATAAATATGAGTACGATATTTGAATGTTGTTCAAACTGGCATACTTTAAGCTGACAGTGTTAAAATAGTTTAGGTAACAATTTGGAGTCACTTAATTACTTTTAAGGCTCTGGACTACACCATAGACAAATCTACAATACGCCACATTGAGGGTAGGCAAAAAGAGCGTTGCAATGGCTTGTCTGAAATCCAGCATGAAAGCAATTCTTTTTACTTATCTGTTTTTATTACGATGAAACTCATTAGTACAATTATTCAATGAAATTCATTGGTGTACTTTCAATTCAAAATTGAAATATATTATGTTGTGTGATTTTTCTCTGGAACACTAACACTTACAAATACTTACTCGAAGACGTGCTAAGAAACATCTTACTCCACTCTACTCCTGGTAAATGGCAGCATTCACAACGGCCCAGGCAGTGAGGTGAGGTGAGGTGTCTCAGCTAGACACACAGCCAGCCGCCGTGGCGCTACGGGCCCTCGTCACGGGATATCGATTGTTGATAGCGAACTGTTCTTGACTCCATAAAACTGTTGTTTACACAGACCCCGGAACGAAAACCTGAATTTCCTTTGTCTTACAAGAGTATAAATGTTGAAAATCTGTTGGGAGATAGCAATTTTAAGCTGCAATGTAGAATAGTGTTCAATAGTTTTCAATGGCGTTTCGTTGATTGAAATTTTAATTTAACCTTGAATGTAAATTCGTTTTTTCTAGCTTACAAAACTCTACTTTACATTTGAGACAGCGTACAAGTCTTGTTTTCCATTTGTATAACGTCTTAAATATCAACCCTTAAATTTATTTGCATCTGAATGGATAAATACTTCACAATTTAGGATCCAACGCCAATGCATTTTAAAGCTGGCTTCTGCTTTTGTTATATTTCAGACGCCTATCTAAATTTATTTATAATGAGAGACTTATAAATAGGCTAAAAGAAACTGCCATGCACATCATATTTGAATGTGAAGCACTTGGATAAGGCGGAGAATGTTCTCTGAAACCTCCGAAGTAAATTGATCAAATTCTCCTAAATTGGCAAACTACTACTTTAGCTCATTAGAGGCTCAGGTTTAGGTAGACAATACTAGGGTACTGGAGCAGAAAAATAAACCAAAAGGCTGACGCGCACAGCGTCGGACACCCAATTATCGGGAGCTGGGCCGCAGCCCCTCCCCCAAATCTACTCTAATCCAATCTAGTAGATTGCATTCTAGTAGGCTGCATTGATATTATAACAACTATGAATTTCTGTATGTTTAAAAATGGACACACCACCTCACCTCCACAAGGGCCAGTGACTATCTTTTATATTTATCGTCATTTTATTCTACACAATACTACATTCATTGTCGTCGCCACTATTATATTGATTACATATTTCTTATTCATTTGATCATACTTTTATAGTTTGTGCATTACTCTCATTGGTGTTACGATTACATCACTACATAAGGAGCCGACTTGAGCGAGTATTTTGCCAAACCACCGAGTGCAAGACGATTTAGAGGATTTATTGATGATTACGAAGATTTATAGATATCTTTACACGCAAAGACCAATTATTCCTGAGAAAAAGTGATTTATGCAAAGCCCCTGACAAAATAAACACTGAGACGTTTTGGTCTAAAAAAAACGCTAAATGCATTTCCAGATGTGGGCCCGTAATACATAGTCATTTAGAGTATCCATTCTACAACATGGTTATCCATACTTCTTTGATTAAATACAAGCATACTATTGCTATTAGCTTTTCTCAAAATTGATATATTTGTTGATACCTTCTTCGACAACATTTCCAACCTATCAACATTTGCGTAATGCAAAACAATCATTTTTCTAATTTGGAAAACATACAATTTAATGTACATTTATGATTTAATCATTACAATTGAATTTTGATTTTTCAAATTCCAGCGGGAGTAACTAGTTTGCTGCAGACTTAACTTGCCAATGTTTTGGCTTACGTACAATCGTTTTAAAAGCTATCCCTACCGGTTATATCTGATTACGGGCATTAGAAAATTATTCTTAGAAATCTAAGACATTTTGTTATCTTGCATGTGTTTTAATACCAGCTGTTTGTTGCAGTATAATAGTAGATAACTTTTCACAGCGTTATTACTTTTGAATCTTCTAAATATGATCGAGATGTTGATATGCAACCAACAAATTAAATTAGGCTTAATAATAATAATAAAATAGTCTTAAAAGTTGTAAAGTACAATTATGGCTATAGCTTCCTAATAGTTGGCTAGTGACAGTTTCCTAGTTTGGATCTAGATGTTCAAATATATTGTTGTACTAATAACTATAAAATAACTGTTATTGTAAATATAGTGCTTTTACCAGCTTTCAAATGACGTAATAGAAATTGTTAATATTTTTTTATTGATTTAATGGTGCAAAGTTAGAGTCTATTATTGCATAGTTATAAATGACAATTTAATCGTCAAATTTGTTACATGGTTTTGCCAGTGAAATACACTGTATATGAGCACACTAGTTATTTCTAAATAAATATGAGCATTATCTATTTTCTAATACACTTTCATATAGCGTGTCTTATAACTAAGAGAGCAATCCTCGTAGTACTCTAGGGGCTTACATGAATATATGTTGTATTTATTTAAATCGTTAACCGTGCATCTAGATATTCTTTTATCATGGGGTCAAAGAATATTTTTACGTTTATATTTTGTTAAGATTTGCGTTCTTAGGAATTACAATTCTCGTGACGACCGCCTATCAATTCTAAACGTGGACAATTGGTAACCAATATAGCCAATTTCTTTACATTTTGTTCATAATATTGATAGTGGATTTCTTTTTAATTTTAAGCTTCCTATTCACGATTATTGAAAGGTTTCTTCTTCTCTGTGAGTCACGTTCACAAGTACCCTGATTTATCAATCAGTGTAAACGTTGACAGAAAGATACGTGAGAAGCATGTTGCCAACCTAACCGCTTTGAAATCCCTTTCACCTGCCTACATTGGGTTACACTGTTTAAGAAACGAGGTCTTACAAACGAATAAGGCACACTGTGAGTAAGGTAACCAGGTTTTCTTATACACCATCACTAGAATAAAAATAAAATTAAATGTGCAAAAACTATATTACTTAAAATGACTGTAACAAAAAAAGCAATCAACATATGCAGGTTTCTCAGATTTACGAGAACTATCTTAACAGACCGGCTACATAATCCAGAATGTTAACGAATCTCCCCAATAAGGAATAAGCTATTATCGTAAGTGGTATGTTAAGACCTAAGTCCAAGACCATGATAACTTTTCATTTTGAAGTCGCCAGATTCTTCCATTTTCTTCCACAACATTCATATTTTAATTTTTCCGGAATCTATTTAGACAAATTCTAAAATATGTAGGATTTTGAGACCATGGAGACTTTGATTTTGAAATTCACCTTATTTTTTTTAATTCGTTTTACAGTAAACCTTAAATTTTTATGGGTTCATGGTTCAAGTTAAACTATACTTTTCTATCAACCAATCCTTTCTCATAACACTGACAGAGATCAAGTTATGGTACTTTTATCATAACGCGTTAAACAGTTCTTACAAGATTTAAATGAACTTTATTACTTGAAATGAACTTAGAGTTATTTCGAAAACTGTTATATATCCAACCAATGCTGACGTTAGATGTTGATGTTATTTTTTGACATGTTGATTTTTCTATTAATAATGGTAAACTCAAAACTGAAATCCATGTTCATGATACTTAAACAAATGTAATACTGCACTTGCATTACCAACTTGTACATACAAAATAAATTAGTAACATTTCATCAATTCGTACTAAATCCCTTTTTAGTTAAAGCTCTGATTTTGAAAAATACGTTACTAAATTAAATTCTGCTTTTATTGACCGATGGTATCCTAAAAATACTTTACATACCCAGTTTTTTTAAAACGTTTAAAATACTTTTGAAATAGAAATCTTTCGAATGATCCTAATTAAGTTTTGTAAAGACTATTCACCTAAAAATATATTTTGATGAAATCGCATCTAACATTTAAAAATCTTCGTTAGCAACATAAATTTTTGGTTACAGCCCACCAAAATATGTTGTGTATTATAAGATTATAAAATTAAGTTTAAAGCTCTTAAAAACAGGTTAGTCTTATTTGGTTAGTAAAGCTCTTATTTGGGGTGGTGTCCCTGTCTTGTTATTGAGTTACTCTTACCTTAATTAAACCTGGATAACTAGTCCAACCAGTATAGTGATACAAGCACAGAAGGCTGTGAAAACAATCGTACGTTGTGTGTTAATCTTGTATCTTCTGTGTGTTAACATCATATTGTACATGCTCCCAGGGTTAATATGAGGTTTTCACTTTTTTAATTTTCGTAGCCCCCTCCCCCCCACAAAAAATGTATCTCGCCTATTTATAGATGCATTTTGATGAAACTTGCTAAGTCGCTTCATACTTAACTTCAAAGTTAGGTATACTGTGTATAATTGTATTTAAAATATGCTGAGTATACATGCTTGCTGTAGCTGGTATATTAATTTAATTGTTTTTAACTACGAAAATAGTGCATTAAACAAGTTTAATTTACAAACATTACCATTGAAATTTTAGATCTACAGATCTTTAGAAAACTCAAATCCTTAAACTTCTCAGTACAGTATTCTAGAAAAAATAAATGTCGTGTCGGAAAGGAATGTTATTATTCTGTCAACCACAAGTCCTGACTCGGCCCCAACAATAGTGCAGGTAGCAACACCTTGGGTTTATTAAATGTGGAGGTTAGTGTCAAGAGCTATTAGATTTGGTGAAATTGCGTATATTTGATTGGTATACAACTTAGAAAATAACACAAATGTTGATTAACTATGCAACCTTCAAATTATGACCAGTTATAATTTTCATTCGTACATACTAACGTATGATAAATAAGTATTCTTGTTAAAATAATAGTGGTTAGTT
The DNA here is from genome assembly GCA_963675035.1 of Allygus modestus. Classification (NCBI taxonomy): domain Eukaryota; kingdom Metazoa; phylum Arthropoda; class Insecta; order Hemiptera; family Cicadellidae; genus Allygus; species Allygus modestus. Next base: position 297,947,260 of record OY776112.1, read on the forward strand.
TATTTCTTTGTAAAAATTCATGTGTTCGTAAAATAATTAATATAACTCCATTTGGAATGTAGTTTAGGCTCAGAACAGCCTGCTTTAGTCATACGAATATTCAAAATGACTTAAGTAGTGAACGTGATTAAAAAACTTACGTAAATTACGTAATAAAGTAACTTACGTAATTGTGTACTTACGTCAATTCATTTATTCATACTCGACAGTTCTTCAATATCACTTTGTTTATTAAAGAAGATTTTAAGTCATAATAGAAGAAATTTGTCTTCCGATAAAGCTCTTCAAAACAGTGCTATTTGTCGTTAAGAAGATTGTTTTCCAATCTGTTGATTGGAAAAATGGGTCAGTTAAATGTATTTTTACTTAAATAATTTTTTAACAGTAAAAATAAAGTTCTAGCAAAATTATATCGCTATTGTAAAACCTGTTATTATCCAACAATCTACCAGAATCTACAACTAATTGCAGATCTTAAATCGCACAAAATTCAAGAAAAACAATGTTGCAATTCTCATAAATGCTGTGCAGATAAGTTGGCATAACCCATGCCTTAGCTCTCTCTGTAATTAGATCACGAATGCGAACTCACGATTGTGCGATATTATGGATTAACTCCAGGAAACTTTGCTCACAAAGGTCTCTATGTCTAATAACAGTCGAGAAGTATAACTTGGAGTTTAATATCACAATCGTTTTGATGCTTTTAAGCTCTGCGGAAGTTTCAGGTTGGTTCTAAGATTTAGTTGCAGCTGTGTGTAAACAGCTGTGTTAGTCAAAAACATACAGCTGTAATTGATTTTTGTAAATATGTTATTACGATCATTCAATTAAAAATAGTCGAATTATTATTTTGTGTTATGAATTATTTCGTTACTTATCACTGATACTATTTTATTTTATAAATGTACATTTGGTCTGTTTGATGGTAGGTTAAACCATCTTTTGTCTAAATCACCAAAATAATTATAGTATAGAACTAAACAGACTAATATTTCAGGTTTTTATTTTTTGATTTATTTGGACTTTACCTATCGCTTCTAGTGTTTAAAACTACACTACGTTTCGGGAGGTAAGGAAACTCCTCCCGTTATCAAGTGAACCCTACTTACATCTAAATATCAAACTCTAAATATCAAAAAAAAGGAAGAAACCCTAAAGATTTTACCAGCCGACAAAGGAAATGCAACTGTGCTAATAAATAAAGTTGATTATTCGCATAAAATTCAGGATGTTCTTAAAGCTGGAAAATACACACTACTAAAGAAGGACCCAACTAAAAGTTATGAAACTAAAATCGAAAAGACTCTCAGAAAACACAAAGAATTTTTTACAGACGCACAGCGCAAACGACTTACACCACACCACTCAAAAACTCCTCACATGTATGGGCTACCAAAAATACACAAAGAAGGTGTTCCTCTGAGACCCATTGTTAGTTCAAGAGACTCCCCAAGTAGAGAACTATGTAGATTTCTCCTGCCCATACTCAAACCTTTATCAGGAAATACTAATTCACATGTAACAAACACAAAGCATTTTGTAGAAATCATAAAAGACATGCAAATTTCAGACGAGGACATGTTAGTTAGTTTTGATGTTGAAAGTCTTTTCACTAATATCCCCGTAAACCAAACACTAGAAATCATTGAAAAACGGTTACTCAATGACCAAAACTTAAACACAAGAACCAAAATCCCAGTAAATGTAATTATGGATTTGCTTAAATTATGTACTGAGTCAAATTATTTTGAATTGGAGGGCCAAATATTCCGCCAGGATGAGGGAATGGCAATGGGATCGCCTTTGTCACCAATATTTGCCAACATATTTATGGAAGAATTCGAACAGAAAGCTATTGCGTCTGCTTGTTTTCAACCGAAAGTGTGGCTGAGGTACGTTGACGATGTCTTTGCAGTCTGGAATCATGGCGATAAAAAGTTAGACGAGTTTACTAAGCATTTAAATAAAGTTTCACCAACAATTAAACTCACAACAGAAAAAGAACAAGACAAAAAACTAGCATTTTTGGATGTAAATGTAGTTAAAGATGGAAACGCCCTTAAAACAGAAATTTTTAGAAAGAAAACACACACAGGTCGATACCTCAATTACAAATCAAACCACTGTGAATCAGTCAAAGAATCAGTAGCTTATTCTCTTTTCGCCAGGGCCAAATCAGTTTGTTGTGAAAAGAAAACTTTAGACGCGGAGCACAATAAAATTTCACAAGAGTTAAAAAAGAATGGTTATCCTCAAAAAATAATTAGCAGATGCAAAAAGGAAAGGGGGACAAAGCCAAACACTGTTCCAAATGTGGATAAACCAACAGCTTTCATAAGCATCCCATATGTCCCAAAACTGTCGGAAAAAATAAGGCGAGTTGCCAGAAAATATAAGATCTTAACAGCTTTTAAATCGTCAAACACTCTGAGACAGCAACTAACTAAAGTAAAACTAAAAAATGAAGAACAAGCCTCAAAAAACTACAGCATCAAATGTGAATGTGAGGGTGAATATATAGGGGAAACTAAAAGGCCGCTAAAAGTTCGTATAAACGAACATAAAAGAAACACAAAAAATGGCGAAACAGTAAAATCTAAATTGGCAAAACACGCCTGGGAAAATGATCATAAATTTAGTTGGGAAGAGGCAAAAATTATACATCATGAGTCTCACTATTATAAAAGAAAGTTTGTTGAAGGGGCATTAATTAAATTACATGAAAATCCAATAAGTCAGAGTAGTATTGATGTCAGGCCACTATGGATTCCCTTAATTAAAAACCATTTCAGTCAAAAATCACCCCGCAAACACACGCCAGTTCCTTGTGTTACAGTTGCTCCTGCGTCTAGAGTCCATCCAATGCGGCTACGACACATGCGTCCGTGATCGCCCTTGGAGGAAACACGGCCACCTGATTGCATGACCAGTTCCCAATGCTCACCTTGGAGGCATGCGGTAATCTCTATGAGAATATCGTACTGGTGCCCGTGTAGCATTCTAGGAGGAATCGTGCAGTTTTTGGTTTCCGTGTCATGTTCCCGTCGACAAAGACGTGTGGGTAGCCACAGCTGTGTCGTCACGTGCCCCTGTCGGTAGGTGGGGGTAACGGCTCTCCCCCCTCCACTGCCGCTAGCCACTAGTCTAGTGTGCGGTTTGGTTGTGGATGGACGTGAGCCCGTTTCCCGTGTTTGCCCGTCAGCTTGGAGGCCACGATGCAGAACAGGTAATGTATTGTCAGTTTTTCATTTGTTCGTATATATAAATGTTGTGTTAGTGTATTGTATTCGATTTTTTGTATATATATTTGTTATCTTTCTGTTCGTCAAATTAAATTGTAAAGGAAAATATTAAAAAAATGTAGGTTAGTTAGGTGTGTATATAAATTTTGTGTTAGTGTATTGTATTTGATTTTTTTGTTATCTTTGTGTTAGTGTAAATTAGAATGTAAAAGAAAAATCAAAAAAATCCAAAAAAATGTAGGTTAGTTAGGTGTAAGAGTTTGATATTTAGATGTAAGTAGGGTTCACTTGATAACGGGAGGAGTTTCCTTACCTCCCGAAACGTAGTGTAGTTTTAAACACTAGAAGCGATAGGTAAAGTCCAAATAAATCAAAAAATAAATTCAAATCCATCGCTATTATGAGTTTCAATAATATTTCAGGGTTATATATTTAAACTTAGAATCTAATTATTAAATACATAACCTACATATATAAGTTAAAACCTACATATTGATATATAGTTTTATTGAAAATATTTAGAATTTTTGGTAATCAGAAACTAAATAACGTTAAGTTAGATAACCTTTATTAAGGCTGAGTTATTGCGTACTAAATTCATGTTTATTTGTTATTATGTTTAACGTAATAATAAACATTCACTAGTTTATTAAACACAATCTTTGATGTAGGGATTTTTGAAGTCTATAGTCCGTCAGAATATTTTACCTCTCAAATAATATTTATAAAAATGGTAAAGCCTGGGCTTATTTTATTTTTGTATTTAGTTTTTTGAACTGATTTATATAGTGTTTAATTTGTACAGTACGCAAACACATTCACTGGATATAAAATCTGGATTTATTATTTGTTACTGCATATCTTACAGAGTAAATATTATTACCAAAATTCATTTAAAATGTAACAACTTAATATAAGTGATTCTTTAGTTACCAACTTTGTTGCTAAGGTTACGTGTACGTGTTTTAAACTCAGGTTAATTTAAGCATTGAGAATCATCCAGGGCAAGTTTTAAATGAACCTATTCCCTCATTGTTCTACCTTTGTTAAAATATTGATCCCAAACAACTGTCCATCATTGCTGAATAGAAAGTACTTTATTGTGAATTTGTTAAAATTTTCGTTCTTGAGATATTGAGATTTTTTGAATTGTTGAGAAAATAGTGCCAACACCACGAGAACAGAAATCGATATTTAACATAGGATTGCGGAAATGTGTTCAGCTTGAAGAAAATTGTACTAAATATGTTATTAAAACACCACCTTTAAATTCAAAAATAAACTATCTCATTCCAATAAGGTGGCCAAAACGTTAAAATGTATAAATTTTTACCCATGTGTGGCCGGCCAAGGACAAGAAGCCCAGAATTTGCTTTTGTCCTTGGCCTGCCAAACGGGGAATGCATGTGTACACTATTGTAAATTTTAATGTTTAATGTTTTGTTATTTTTTGTGAGACGTACAAGTTTATGTTTAGTATAAAAAATGTTTTAAACCTCAAGACGATGACAGTATTTTAGCTTCTGTGATATAGATTTGATAATGGGACAATACAAGGCCCGAAACTAGTAATCTTAAAACAAGTGGATTGACAACGACAAGTTAGATAACCTATGTTTTAAGTTACTTTTACTCACGGACAAATAAGGTTTATCAGCAATTTTTTGCATTCAAATTTAATACTGTTACGAACCAAATTATGTTTATTAAACATTTGTACAAACTGCTAATATCAAATAATGTATGTTATAAGCAATCTGAGGCAATTTCAGGAAAACGAGTAATTCGATCTCTCTCTTGAGGTAAAACACGTCTTGAAGGTAATCACACCCTAACTTTGCTTAAAAATCGGAAGGTAGAGGAAGAAAGTTTGTTCCCCAGATGGTAGTTAGCAGGATGACTAGGAAGCCCCCATCAACGACCAAACAGTCCACCACACCCTCGTAAACACATTTGTAGTAATCACTACTGTATTTCACACTATAGTAACAAGGGCCGTACAAATATTACATGACGCATTTACCCTAATTTAAATCCCTTCTCTTACCTATACATCGCAGCTCGCAACGTAACACTCCCCCCTCCCACCATTCCCTAACAACCTACTACTTTTACTACGGAACAAAATGTTTTTACGAAACCACCTTGTCTTGCTATTAATGATATACTTCATTACTTTGAAAGGATTTCTGGTGTGTTTTAAAAGTTAAATATTTGGATTATATCAAAATGATAGCTGTTCCGGCAGGATTCGCCCGGCAAATAATCTTAATATATAAAAACTGACAGTTGTGTGTGCTGCGTTCTGTAGTTATCCCGTAAAACTACTAACACAGGATTAGAACTTTGACTCCCCGTGGGGGGGAGCCCTATGGGAAATTCTTAAAACCCTTTCTTAGTGAGCACCTAAGACCCAAGAGGAATGTAAGTTCCAAATTTCATTGCAGTCCGTTGTATAGTTTTTGAGATTTCGTGATGAGTGAGTGAGTCAGTCAGTCAGTGGTATTTGAGTTTTTATATATTAATATTAGTTTGCCCCAGTGAGTGATTATAAATTCCTAATACTCAGCCCATAGTAAACATCTTAAAGTTTAAAAGTTAATTAAAAATATAAAACCATCGGTTGTTCTAAGTACAGCTTGAAGTTAAACAATTTTAGTCACGCAACGCTGATAATGATGGTCCCCTCTCCCCCCCCCCAAAAAAAGAAAGAATAATGCTGTACGATACCTCACAAGGGTGTTACGTATTAAATTACCTCCAAGCCAATTTAAAGACAATGTTGAGAAGAACTTATCCCCTAGTTGGCAAATTAACCAAACCTCTTATACCACGTGAAGGATATACCCACATGAAAATATTCAGTATTATTTGTTAACTAATGTGAGGTACATGGTGAATGTTAAATATCCCCGTCGCAGCAAACCTGCATACTCAGCGAATTTCCAATGGAGATATAAATGTCTTAATACTACATAAAGTCACTTGCCAAGTTTCATAAAAATATATTTACAAATAAGCGATATAAACAATTTTAATTATTCTCCATAAGAATAACATTGGGGTTAAGTACGCAGGTTTGCTGCAACAAGGAACACAAAAAATGGGTTGTTAAGCAAATATCAATATAACTGAACTAGGTGAAGTCTTATACCAGTTTTTATTCATTTATGATCATAATTAAGGGAGACATAGCATTTAATTATTCTCCATAAGAATAACATGGGGGCTGGGTACGCAGGTTTGCTGCTACGGGGACCTTTGGCAAAAAATTGCTTTTTTGAGCAAATATCAATAGGCCACAACCAGATGAAGTCGTATACCAAGTTTCGTACGTATACGTTCATAAATAAGCGATATATAACATTTTTCTTTTCCTCCATAAGAATAACATTAGACAACGTACTGTGTTTAGCACTTTCAATATCTCGGTAACCAATTAACGTAGAGAAATTATTAAAATACCAAATTGTGTGTTTTTTAAGCTGAATCGAATTGTGAAACTAAAATTTGACTATTTCAAAAATTATATGTAAAAAATTCAAAAAACCCATTTTTGGGGTACAAACCCCCCAAAAATACACTTTTGGATGAAGGGATCTGGCTGGTTTTCGAACTTAGTCATAAATGTTGCTTTACACGTTTATACCAAATTTCATCAGAATCGGATCATTTTTACGAGAGTTATCGTGCTCACGGACACATATATATAATACCCTAATGAAGATCTGTCTGTGAAAACCTTAAACCTATTAACTCCAAGTTTTCCAAAAACTCCAATATTTTACACTCTCCCTAAAATTCATAAGCCTTAAGACCACCACCAGGAAGACCAATTGTGTCGAGTATCGGGTCACCAACCGAGAGGATTTCTGCCTTCTTTGATGATCACTTACAACCACTGGTAACAAATCTGCCATCTTATATTAAAGACACAAATGACTTTCTGAACAAAATTTCCAATGTAAAACTGCCTCAAACCTCTGAAATAATACTTGTAACAGCTGATGTTGAATCACTGTACACAAATATTCCTCACGATGATGGTCTGAAGGCTGCCAAATTCTTTCTTAATTCTAGACCCACTAACTCTAAACCATCAACTAATTTTGTAACCACTCTCATGCATATGATATTGACCATGAATAATTTTAAATTTTTGGACAAACACTTTTTACAAATTGAAGGTACAGCGATGGGTACTCGTATGGCCCCATCTTATGCTAATCTGTTCATGGGTCTAGTTGAACAAAATTTTCTATCAAACTGTCCTTTCTCTCCTTTTGTTTGGTTCAGATACATTGATGATATTTTTATTATTTGGCAGCATGGCATAGAATCCTTAAAACAGTTTTTGCAAAATTTAAATCAATGTTGTTGCTTAAATTTTACTTGGAGTTATTCTAATAAAACTGTCACGTTCTTAGATGTGGACGTTTTGATTGACAACAACAAACTTAAAACAAAATCCATGTAAAAAATACTAATAAAATGCAGTATTTGCATTACCAGAGCTGCCATCCTTATGTATATAAAAAAGTCTATTCCAAAAAGTTTATCAATTCGTGCAAAACCTCTTTGTAGTGACAGCTCTGACTTTGAAAAATACATATCTAAATTGAACTCTGCTTTTATTGACCGAGGGTATCCTCAAAAACTTTTAGATAATCAGATGAGAAAACCAATTGTTCAAAACACACATTTTTCTAGCGATCCAAAGTTTATCACAGAATATTTTCCTGGGCTTCAAAAAATTAACAATATAATGAAAGTAGCTTATAATGTTTTAAAATCATCTCCTACCACAGAAAAGTTTTTTCCAGATCACGACGTGTCGTGTTTAAAAGGCTACAAAATTTGAAAAATATGTTGGTGAGACCCAAAATTGAAAATTCTCGGCCTGAAAACAATTTGGAAATCAATCACGGCTGCGAACCTTGCCACAAACCTCGGTGTGGAATTTGCAAAATTATGTGTAATACAACTGAATTCAAAAGCAGTGTCACAAACAAAACTTACCCAATAGTTGGTAAATCAACCTGTGACACCCACAATGTGATTTACCAACTATCGTGTAAACACTGTCCAAAAGATTATGTTGGTCAGACATCGAATTCCTTGCGAGTACGTATGACTAGCCACCGTTTTGATGTGGTACATAAAGACAAACGAAAACAAATTTATAATCATGCAACTCACCACAACCAAAATTTTGAAGGGTGCTATGAACTCAAAGCACTTCACAAAATTAAACCACATCAAAATCCAAAATATAACCAACCTATATTAAGAAATTCTGAATTGGCACATCAGTTGGTATTGAAGACCAAGGTTCCTTCTGGTAATTCAAGTAATTTTTTCTTAAGTCTAAAATAATTCAACTCAGCTGACTTTAATTTATTTTTTTTACCTGTACCTAAAATCACATGTTTTAGTTTTTAAAAGTCAGATGTAAATATTTGTTTATTTTTATTTATTTACTGTTCAAATTCCATTCTTTCTCCTTTATTGCTTGAAAACGTTTGTATTATAAACGAAAATTCGCAAAAACTTCTTGTTCATCATTTATATCTATATGTTTGAATGTGTTAGTATATATATATATAGGTATATATATATATATATAGTGTATATATATAGTGTATATATATATAGTGTATATATATATATAGTGTATATATATATAGGTATATATATATACAGTTTCGAACGAATGGTGTTTTGGGGTCTGGGGACCTCAAAACGAAAAGTTATCATGGTCCCAGGCCTAGGTCTTACCATGTCGACTACGGTAATAGCTTCTTCCCTATAGGGGAAATTCGCTAATAAACTATTCATCATTTATAATGTGGCTTACTGAATAATATGTATCCAAGTATATCTATCCTACATGATGTTTCTTCATACCAATTTGGAAAGATTAAAATTCATTAGAACTAATAACTTTTACTAAACTAATATTCATTAATCAATGGACGTTTGTCTAGATAATGATTAGTGAAACGTGCATACACACCACATTGGTATTTAAATGGTTTACAATGTATACTCTCTTATAAATGTGTGAAATTTATTTCCATTTCCAGAACTAGATATTTGTATAGCAATGCCATTGGCATTTTCTTAAACCTATGTAATTTAATGGACACTCAAAATCCAGGATATTCAATATAACATGAAATTAGAACAGTTTGAATAATTTTTGGTTGAGACATTTGGATTGGTCGTCAGACCCAGGAGCGGTCAACCAGCAGTTGAAGTTTACGGCAACGGCAGCCCAAGACTTGCCACAAAACTATTGAATCCGTAAATATGCCATAATCATCGTATTACCTAATCCCAGCTTTTCAATTGATATAGTATTGTTTACAATAAAGCCTTCATATTGTTGAGGGTTTTCTTGTTTTATAATTATGTGAGAAGTAGTCCTTATTAAATTTAAGTATACACTTAAATTTAATAAGGACTACTTCTCACATAATTATAAAACAAGCCTCAACAATATGAAGGCTTTATTGTAAACAATACTATATCAATTGAAACAGATGTACGATAAACAAAGCAAGGCATGACCTATGTTCACAGGAAGCTTTTTGATTATTATGATCCAAATAACCATATTATGACGTTTGGTGACGAACTTTACAGACTGTATATTGTAACATTTGTACCTACACACGTCTATATTGGAAGTCAACTACGATTTATTTCCACCTTGATTTGCCCCTTCAAACTAATTTAGGACCATTGATACTATTGATACCTTTAACAACATTTATTAAGAATAAACACTTTTCTCAAAACTCACTATTCGCTGTCTACCTTCATCGTCTCTAAACAGACCTGAGTATACATTCCTTACTTTTTCATTTTTAGCACTTGTTTCAAAGAGTAACTTATAAATACCTATATACACATACGTGTATATAGGTATGTGTAAGTTATAAAGTGTATTTATAAAGTGTTGCCAAAATTAATATTAAGTAAGAAACCTTTCAAACTTTATTTTTTTATTTTTTTATCCTAAACTTTCGTAAAAATTGTCCTTTTAAGAAATTATCAAAGTGTGCTTGATGATTTAAAATATAGTTTTAAGACATATGTATATATGTGGCACACGTATCACATATCTACAGTTTTTATTATATTAAGTTGGTACTAAAGCCATACATACGTTAATTGAGCCCATCAGGTGCTCTATCTTTTAAGAAAACTTATATAAAATAAGTTATAAATAGTAAGTATAATTATATACATTCTTCAATTAAAAGTATCGCCGATTTTTATTTATTGTGACTTAAAAATTAAAACGTAATAATGATAATATGAAACAAACAAAGATGATACAACGATTAAAATACAAACTAACAATTTTAAACTGTTGAACTAAAAAAGGGACAGTTTATTGAACGAAAATTTGTGATTCATAATTCCAGCAGTGTCTAATTAAAAACTGCTGAGTCCAAGAACAGATGATGTCAGCTAATAATTTATTACCGCCGCTGAAAAAGAAAAGATCTCTGATTCCTTATGAAATACTTATTTTACTCAATTTTTACATCTATCAAAATAAAGCTAGTGTGACGGATACAAAGGTATATTAGATTAATGAAACGTACTCTGAAATTAACGAATATCATATTTATCCTTTGACACAAAAACTACTTACTTAACTAACACTAACTTAACTACACAAAAACTATTTGGCTTATCCATATATGTGTTCAAGCATATTTTGAAAACCTCTACTTCTAGTTATAAAAAAACTTTCATGTTGCCTCAAAATTTATACGACAATTGAATAACTCGGTTTTCTTAAAGTTACAAGCTAAATCATGCTGATTTTTCTTAAAGTATGTTTCTCCTAGTAATATTTTTTGGAGGCACCTTCCGGGACAGTACTGAGGCCATCTAACTAAAAGGCTGTAATTTAGGTTTAATCAAATACCTTCTTGTTTTATAAAAAAAACATTAAATCACCAAAATTATAGTATATCTATAGTATAACGAAATTATTACATACAAGTTAGATTCCTCAGCATAAAACAAAAATTTGGTAAGTAAATCAGTGCAGGGAGGGAGCCATTTAAAGGAGACGTTGGGGGATTCAAAGAGGCACGTCTGTAGTAGTCTGATTATCAATCAGCCCGTGCTGACATAGCGATCGTGGCCTGCATGACACCGGCTCAGCGCCTCAGCACCTCAGCACCTTAGCTCCACCCCTAGCAGGCGCCTGAGTGGCTTGTACGAGGTCTTGGGAAGAGCGAGGCATATAACAACTATTCCACGAAGAACCATATAACTATACAACATAGTTAAACAAATTTGTGAAGCTGTATTGTTCTAAATATATTTCATGGATAAATCAGTCAGTTGATTTAGTAAAATAGCGACTGCAAGAGGATTAACATTAATTAAAACCACTACTAAACTAGGTGAACTTGGTAAGAAGCTTACTCTTATTAGCTAGGTACTCTTGGCTGAAAAGGAAAATGAAGGAATGTATACTCAGGTCTGTTTAGAGACGATGAAGGTAGACAGCGAATAGTGAGATTTGATAAAATTGTGTATTCTTAATAAATGTTGTTAAAGGTATCAATAGTATCAATGGTCCTAAATTAGTTTGAAGGGGCAAATCAAGGTTGAAATAAATCGTAGTTGACTTCCAATATAGACGTGTGTAAGTACAAATGTTACAATATACAGTCTGCAAAGTTCGTCACCAAACGTCATAATATGGTTATTTGGATCATAATAATCAAAAAGCTTCCTGTGAACATAGGTCATGCCTTGCTTTGTTTATCGTCTATCTGTTTGTCTATGCGTTATACCCTAGGAACATCTGAAGATATCAACTTTAAACTTGTATATTTATTACATCTAATACGACCCATTATGGTTTGGAAAATCAAGTTTTTACTTTTTACTATTTAAAAATATCTGCCAGTTTGAAATGGTACAAAATAGAAACTTGATGTTACATACTAAAATGGGTCTTATTAGATGTAACACATGTACTAAGTTTGATATTGATATCTTCAGATGTTCCTAAGAAGCCCAAACAGACAGCCAAAGAAAAGACCTACCTTAATAGGAATATTTTTGCTTATTTTGAACCATATTATGATGTTTGGTGTCAAACTTTACATACACCCTGTAGGTTAATTGATGTATATACTCTGAATTAAATTTCAAAACACAATTATCTGTAAATATATTTACTAAATGCAACTAAGTTAAGGACGGAAATATTTTAAAGATACAGGTTTTTATGATCTTAAATGTTAAAATGTTATGGATCTAACATAGTTCGACTTGACGATCACCTGTTATAGATCGTGATTGCATTTGCCCAGTAACCATTGCGTACTGTAACATGATATGTTCAAATAGTTTCACATCCGAAAATACAGTTATGTAACTAGTTCCGTTAATATTTGTTCATCCGAGTCAGTTGGGAGGCTAACGTCATGACGCCAATGACAATCGCATGCCTCTGAAGTAAAATGAGTTTTAACTAGGGATTTGTAATTGTTTATATTTTCTTTTTAAGTTGTTTCCGTTTAAAAAAACGGACGAAGTCTAAAATATATTGATTTTGTCTAACGATACTACTTTTAAATCCTTTAACTAACTCCAGTTCTTGTAATTTTTCTATCCAACAGACATGATTTTAGATGTTACATTTTTATCTCCAGTCGCATCACTTGGGAATCTGTTTACAGTCACTCTTAGGCTGGGTTTCAGGAAAAGTACGAGGACTTGATAGAGTTTGGAACAGTTCCTTATCAGGAATCGATATCCCGTGCCGAGAGGTCGTCAGAGCGCGGCTGGCACGGCGAGGGCTGGTGGGGGGCTGCATCAGATGGATATCATTTTATTAGCATCCGTCTAATGTGGCTACAATTGTCAGTTCACACTCCCACGTATTTGTAATAACTCTTTCGTAAAATGTGTTTATCTTTTATTCTTAAATTATACCAGCCGATTTTCCTTCTGTTGATATTTTGTTCTGTTTGTGATATTGGTTTAGATTTTATTGTAAGCATTTCAATGTTTATTTTGGAATGCTCCTCTTAGTTCTAGCCCAAACCATGAAATATCACTTCTACGTCTACTGAAGACGGACGAAATATATGATCATCAAACATAAGACACAGTTTCACCTTGTATGATTTTTTGATAATTTGTGATATTTTATGGTTTGGTCTAGAACGTGCTTTCAAATTGGGCTTAACTATTTTAACATCTGAAAAATAAACAGGAGCATTCCAAGAGTTATTACAAACAGTACTCATTCGAGCATTTATCTGGTATGATTTGAATCCATAAGACTCTTGTCCTGTTATTTTCGTCTGGAAAGAAAGAATCTATGGATCACCGTGAATTATAATAGATCCTCCTAATTGCACAGAAGGGTTACAAAAACTAGGGAAAACTAAACATACGATTTATTTTAGATTATTTTACCCAATTGAACTAATATAAAGTCAACTTATTCTACTTTTGAACGACATGCTTTTTTAGTGAGGTGGAATAATGATTTATTTTAATTGGGCTACTCTCAATTAAAGTATACCTGTTGTTGTTTAACCCTGGGAGATTTTTCAGATGGTGAAGACATTCTGGGACGCTATTCCTATTTTCGTGTGTTCGTTGTGTGTCTTCTGTGTTTTTGTTTCATCACCCCCCAAAAAATACAAACCCCCATTATTAAACTAAAGGTAGTTTGCCCGATCATAAAACAATTCATAAAGTCAACCTACTTGAAGAACTGTTTGTCTAAATGGCAATTTTCCTAAATACTTGCCATGTATGTAAAGGTAGATGTGTGTAAACAAAACAAAGCTCTCTCTTTCCTTTTCCCTCGTCAACCTTTCTTTTCTTGTCAGCCATTGTTAAAATCTCTTCAAAAGCAAAGTACTTATATTTGTTTGCGCAGGTTTGAATAAAACATCAAAATACTAACTTAAAATAATACGTAGCTATTAAATATTTATTTTTTATGTTAAGAAGATGAAAGGCGGGGGCTAATGAGGCTGCCGAGTCTGTTTGAACAAAACTGCGCCCATATTTTATGCACCAGTAAATTTAACGCTGGTCATCGCTTGTTCTCGGTGAGTGGCAATTCTTTGTGCCCGCATTGCAACGGCACTGACTGGTGTTTAACATAAAAAGCATAACATCACAATATGTAGTAATTCGGACTCAATATCGGATTTTAAGAAAGAAGTCAAAGTTTGTACATTTTGAAGTGCACTTGAAGTACTTTCAAATGTAAATACTCTTTTTTAACTTCATTATAAATTATTTTTAATGTATATCAAACTAAAAAATAAAGCTGCGATGGGTATTCGTTGCAGATTATAGATTAATTTGGCCTAGTTTGTTTTATAAACGTAATTTTTGTAATAAAACATTTGTAAATGAATTTATAAAAATCATCTTTGCTTATTTCTGCATTTTGCTTATAAATTCATGTAAGTGTCCGAAGTTTCAATAGTGTTGTTCTGAAATTGGGCCCGTAACAGATAATGCATAAATCAAAAGTGTTCTTTGAGACATTTCAATAACTCCACAACTGAGTATAGCACATACAATGAATGATGTTTTACTTCGCTTCTGACTTCGGTACGTTGCGTGGTTATGTGTTGATGTGGTTATGTTTTATGTTAATACTGTATGTGTTCACAGTTTTAGTTTTAAATAAAGTTGCAAAATGTTAACTAATAAACTAGACGATCAAATCTATTCTAGCAAAGATCAATTTGACTACATTTCTAATGAAACCATTTATACGACAGTTATACGACATAATATCGATTTCCGACGAGTTTTACAATATTCCTATCCTCCTATGTTGTGACATTTTAAAAAGATCTTTTTACCCATCCATGAAAAAAGGCATGAATCAAAATCAAATATCATGAATGCTCTATATAAATCTATATGGTATATACTACATAAATCTTAAACATTTGTGGGCTGTTACAGTCTCCTTTGAAGTAGTATGTTTATCCACAGCCAAAACCTAATATTCAGCTTATATTAGCGTATATTAGCGAATTTCCCCTATAAGGAAGAAGCTATTACCGTAGTCGGCATGGTAAGACCTAGGCCTGGGACCATGATAACTTTTCATTTGAGGTCCCCAGACCCCAAAAACACCATTCCTTCGAAACTGTATATATATGTGTGTGTGTGTGTGTGTGTGTGTGTGTGTGTGTGTGTGTGTGTGTGTGTGTGTCCGTGAGCACGATAACTCTCGTAAAAATTATCCGATTTTGATGAAATTTGGTATGAACGTGTAAAGCAACATTTATGACTTTAAGTTCGAAAACCAGCCAGATCGCTCCATCCGAAGGGGTATTTTTGGTGGGTGTTGTACCCCAAAAATGGGGTTTTTGAATTTTTTACATATAATTTTGGAAATAGTCAAATTTTAGTTTTAACCATTGGATTTAGCTTAAAAAACCCACAATTTGGTATTTTGATCGTTCCTCTACGTCAATTGGTTACCAAGATATTGAAAGTGCTAAACACAGTACGTTGTCTAATGTTATTCTTATGGAGGAAAAGACAAATTTTATATCTCGCTAAAAACGTACACTGACGAAACTTGGTATACGGCTTCATCTGGTTGTGATGCATTGGTATTTGCTCAAAAAACAATTTTTTTCAAAGGCTCCCGTAGCAGCAAATCTGCGTACTCAACCCCATGTTATTCTTATGGATAATAATTAAATGCTATGTCTCCCTTGAATATGAACATAAATTAATGAAAACTGGTATATGACTTCACCTAGTTGAGTTATATTGATATTAGTATAAAAATCCATTTTTTTGTTCCTTGATGCAGCAAACCTGCGTACTCAGCCCCAATGTTATTCTTATGGGGAATAATTAAAATTGTATATATTGCTTATTTGTGAATATATTTTTATGAAACTTGGTAAGTGGCTTTATGTAGTATTAAGACATTATATCTTCATAATGTATATCTTCATTGGAAATTCGCTGAGTATGCAGTTTTGCTGCGATGGGGGTATTTTAGTAGTTCTGTGGGACGTTATTGCCTCCCAAACAGGAAACACCAGAACATTTAATTTATCTGGTACCTAATGTATTCATTCTGTTATGGGAAAATTATTGTATTTGCTCAATTTTTATATGCATGTTATTACTTTATGGTATTTTGTATATACTTAATTTCCATTTCATATTACAACACGTAACTTTACTTTTGGTATACGATCAATATCAGAAAGTCTTAAGTCAGCCATTACAATTAAACATTAACGGACGACTGCGTAACTAATCTTTTATTTCCGAAATCAGCTCTTAAAGATTATTCACAGTTATCTCAATTACGACCCAAATCTTACTGTCATAATTAATATCAGTTTCAGAATGCGAGCCTTGCCCTCATCCTTGAACTATGATTTTGGTTTACGCTCTGCCTGTCAAAACGTTTCTGAAAACTATTATTTGTTAATTTAATTTGCTTTCACCTAAAAAGTGAACACAAACTGTTTATACACATTATGTATAATAAATAAACAAACAAACTAAACACATTAAATTGAGTAGCCCACTTGCAAAACTCGTTATGTCCAAAAATAACAAAAATTGAGATAAGGGTACCATTTTGTTAAGTGATTCAAGAGGAACAATATAATGCATTCAGGTGGTTGCAAAGTCCGTTAAAACAAACTGAAATAAATCAAGAAATACTACAAACTGCTGCAAAACTCGTTTTTTTCGTCTATCAAACTGCAACAAAGCTCGTTATGTCCATTAAAAAAAAAATAGCTTCAAAACCCGTCATGTCCGGTTTGAATTTCGCTGTTACGGAAGGCAACTGCATCAAAACTCGTTTAGTCCCATATTTGTCAAATTAGTAGTAGTATTTTAACTTTCTTATAATATATCATAATTTTGTTGCTGGTTACTAAATTGTTTTATACTTTACTATGTTGTCAATACAACATAACTGAAGTCTGAAATAACTTTGGCGCAAAATCGTTCTCCTTTTTTGTCTGAGGGACTAACCTAATCTTCAGTGTGGTTATCCTGCTCTGTTATTTGTTATAATTATAGTTAATTATTATTATTGTTGAATTATCTAAAGAAAAGGTGTTTTCATACGTATGGCTAGAGAATTAATTCAGAAAGGGGTCGAATCAAATTGCTTCTGCTGTCTATCATAGGTTAAAAAATACAGACCTCACTGGAATCCGCATCGTTAAGCTTGTTGCTGACGGCTGCGGAGGACAGAATAAGAATACCATGATTATCGGCATGATATCTAAGTTTTTGGTGCATGATTCTCCACCTCCGTTAAAGATTATCAAAGTAATATATCCGGTTGTCGGACATTCCTTTATCCGAATGCGATACCTGAAGACTCCGATACGGGCGACATAGTGGAAGAAGTTACACAAGTTGCAGTATAATTTGTTTACTGTTTAATTTTATTCAATAATTAATTGTTTATTGAATGTTCATTTATTTTGTAAAACATTTAAAAGGTTTGTAAAATAAAGTAAATAAAGTATTAATTTTAAAAAATGCATTTTTTACTGACCTTATTAAATTAAAATAGTTCTATGGCCTATTTAATCTTATGTTTACCCAAACATTTTGCACGATATAGATAAATCGATTTTTCTATGTTTGAAATACAATAAATACATAAAAGAATACAATAAATTTACATTACTAATATGTTAATATTCCAAAGATATAACAGCAAAATATACAGAACTAAAACCCATCATGTCCAATACTGTTGCAAAATTCGTTAAGTTCTCGAAACTGCTGCAAATATCGTTATGTTAAAACGTTTTTTTTTATTTTTCTGGTCAACTTTCAATGTCAGATTTTTGCCATCAACTACCTCTTTTTAGGATATTTTTTACAATCAAAAATATAACAAAATCCAGACATAGGCTGCTAAATTAAACTAGCCACAGTTTTTTGCCATTTCTGAAAATTTTGTTTGTATGGACAAAACTGGTTTTGCAACTGGGCTACTCAAATCTAAAATATCAATTCATACCTACATATTATTACGATAAGTATTATTTTGAGGTTTAGAATGTTTAGTTAAAGGCCTGATACCTTTACTCATGATTTAATACGGTTGTCGTTGTATCTGCATCTATAATATTATTTTATACCATTTATCAGAATATACCTTCATATTTTGCGAAATTAATCTATTTAAAACTGAATATAAATAAATTTATCATTCCTTATTTTTATATTTTTCACTCCGCTTATTTTGATTACAGGTCTAAGAGTCTCTAATGTTTTCTCAACTAGAATTGTTGAGTCTTTACAACACCGTAGCAAATGTAGCACATGGTTTTTGTAACAATGAAATAGCAAGTGAGTAGTGAATCCAGAAAAATGAATTGACTTCATCAATACACCTATTGTTTAACAGAAATACAACTATATATTTTGTATTTAGCTACCCTATTGGAAAGTACTGTATATTATTATTTTTTTTTTTTTTTGCGATATATCTTTAAACCTTTGATTTAATTGTTTACTTTCTCCCTATTTATAATTATATATTCCCTTGAGTTCTTTTTAATCTAATCTCTTTGCACTTTGGCTTACCCTTAGTGAGCATGAAATAAACGGATCTAAGTCTTTACTTCCATTGCTTTGTTTAAGTTAAGTGATTTGTATTAGAGTTAGTAACCTTGTAAGTTAGGGGAGACGTATACAATTATTTTCAACATAATATTAAATGTATGAACCAGAATATTAAAGTACATAATTTATTTTTAATTGTTAATAATTATTGTAACTTGTAATATAATAATAACTGCAAATTAATTTCATGTGACCATCAGGCTACGAAATAACCTATTTAAAAAAATTTGCAAACATAAAACAATATGTATATATACTAAATCAAAATTGGGTTAAATTAAAATTAAATTAAATTGGGTTAACATAAAATAGTTGTTTAAATTAGTCATCGCCCTACAAGCTGGTTATTCATAAAAATATATTATCTTCAGATCATCAGCAATGGCCAAATAAGAGAAGCCTTAAGGCGGGTCATAGACGCGAGATCTTAATTATTGGGATAAGCTGCAATTTGTGGGCAACTTCTCCACCTTAGACCCTTCCACTCCTCCCCTACCTCTAACTCACCCTCATCCTACCCGACTAAACATTTTAAAAACATCCCATTCATATTGTCTGACAAGCTTACTGCACTGAAATATAACTTATTTAAATAGTTTTACCTAGTTATCTAGATTACAATTTCTTTAAATGTTATAAAATTGTTTGTATAAATACAAATAATGGACTATGATCTTACTAATCAATTTTATCAAAACTTAGTATGCAAATTAAGATAACATTGATCAACAGAGAATATTCGGTACTGTATATATTTCCACCTCACCATGGGGAGTAGAGATAAGGGGGAATCCCCCCCCACCCTACAACCACTGTGTATAGCAAATAATTTGGTAGTGCCTCCAGTACAGTGACTTTGGTGGAAGGTTGTGAAAAAAATTGTTTACTAAAAGATTGTCTACATGCTACCGTAATTTGTATATTTGGTAAATACGAATATATTTCTTGATTAAATAGGGATAAAAGGGAGGAAGTATGTGTCAGTTTTCTAATAGGCCTACCGTTTATTTATTTACATGTATATGTTTTTGTTGTTCTATATTCACAAAATTTCCACCATATTTTATAGTATTCAAATTTACTGCTGTCCAGTGTCCAGTAATTATTTGTTTAAATTTCTATATTTAAAAAAATCTCAGGCTGAAAAGATTCCTTTCTAGATTTTGCGTGTTTGACTTTAATATCTGTGTTTGATGCAGTCTTTATTGATCCAGATCAAAAAAATAAAAATTGCATTAGCATAATTAGTTATTTAGTATTTATTTACATTTATTAAATTTGATAAATTTGATCATATCTCCAAGATATTTCTCTTATAAGTCGCCCACATAAGTTAAGTGCAATGATTTGAAAATAAAAATACTAGTTTATACAACTTCCAAATGCGGTAATAAACCAAATTTTTCGCAGTGGAAGGTTCCAACCATGCGAGTATTCAGCGGCCGGTTACCACGGAGTGGCTCATTGTCCTCTTTACATTGTTCTAGCTTAACTCACGCTTCAAGTAGCGTTTTACTCACCACCTACTTGGAGAAGTATGCATGTTTATTAAAATAATTAACAGTAACATTTTTAGATATTAATTTTGTTTTTATTTATTTATTTACATGCTATAGTACAGGTTGATTATATACGAAACTATTGATATGACTGTACCCGATACGGTTTATGTCACATACTGTAGTATAACATTATGAAATACCGTTGAAATTTAATTTGTATTTCTTTTTGTCATGTTCTGTAATTGTAAATCAATTTGTTGATACTAACTTACAATAAAGAATATTATTTTTCTGATGGCCAAATATATTTTAAGATGGTATATGACTACATACGTTTGGCGCGGTAATATCCTAACCTACCCTTTAACACCTCTTTAATTTTCAGAATCATTCTGTGATGGCAAGCGCAGCTAGAACAAGAAGTTTAGTTTGTTTATACTGCGTATATGGGTGTTAAAAAAAAACCTTTCAGGACTTTGGAATATGATTCTTCATACAAAAGGAAGTAAAAGTTGCATATGAATGTAGTCTTAAAACGCGCAGTTTTCCGTCTATCTGTATGTATGTGTTTTTTTTTACTTAATACGTTATATCTTATGAAAATCTAAAGATATAAAATACAAACTTGTATTACATGTATTGCATCTAATAAGACCCATTTTTGTATAAAATTTCAAGTTTCTACTCCAAACCCTTTCAAAATGGTGGCCATATCTGTTTTTCAAATGGAAATATCTTATAAAACCGTAATATTGAGGGAAAAAACTGTAAGAATCAAATAAGTTGTGTCTTTTTGTCGTAAAAATTTTGATGTGAAGATCTTAACTGTAGAATCAGAAAAACTGAGAACTTGTGATTTTTATAAGTTAAAACATGATGTTTTAGTCCATAAATGGCAAAAAAACATGTTTTAACACTTTCGCTAATGCAAACATGTTTAAACATGAAATTTGCATAAGTTTCTACGTTGAGAAAAAAAAACCGATTGGGGTCTGCGGCAGCCAACGAGTTAACTTATTACCCCCGTAGCAGCAAACCTGCGTACACAGCGAATTTCCAATGCAAACATATGTATCTTAATACCACATAAAGCCACATACTAAGTTTCATCAATATAAATTCTTAAATAAACTATTTATGATATTTTAATTTTTCTCCATAGAATAACATGGCGGCTGAGTATGCAGGTTTGCTGAAACAAGGACCAGAAAAAATAGGTTTTTATACAAATATCAATATAACTCAACTAGGTAAAGCCACATGCCAAGTTTTATCAATTTATGTTCAAAATTAAGGGAGATAACACGTTACTTATTCTCCAAAAGAATAACATGGGGGCTGAGTACACAGGTTAGCTGCTACGGGAACTATCGGCCAAAAAATAGTTTTTCGTGCAAATATCAATAGACCACAGTAGACCCTCCGGGAGGATAAAACCTGCTCCTGATTGGTCGAGAGCCGGTCACGTGACCGATGACGTCACCAAGCCCCGCCCCTTTTCCAAGATGGCGGCGCCCACGTGGCTGACCACGTGTTCTAACCTCACTTTAGACCACGTGTGTTAACCTATCTTTGTACCACGTGTTTTTTCCCGCGCTTTTTCAAGATGGCGGCGCCCATGGGGCTGACCACGTGTTCTAACCTCACTTTACACCACGTGTGTTAACCTATCTTTGTACCACGTGTTTTTTCCCGCGCTTTTTCAAGATGACGGCACCCATGGGGCGGGAAACCTTTTTTGACTACGTGATTCAAGATGGCGTCCCAGATGACTGAAATAAATATATTGTATGGATAATTAACCATTGTACCATCATACCAAATTGCACTTTGATTGGTTAAAAAATACGCCCACGAAAAATTCCCAAATAGTGGGGGTCAAAGTGTTTTGCGTAACGATTGCGAGGTAACCGTGAGGGTTGGAGCCTAGAATAAAATGTTAAAAATACTACGTAGTAAGGTCCTGCTATACACCGATTTTCAGAATTTTGACTCAAGTAGTACGGTAGCTACAGTGTTCTTAGTATAGGGGTTGATTGAGGAACTATTAAGGCTTGATGGTTGACTTTGATGCCTAAATAAATTAGAGTGCACCTAATACTACCTACATACCGAATTTGAACTCTCTCAGACTTCCAACAACCGAGCAATATGTACAAAACCGTTTAGGGTTGTTTTCACCCCCCATCAAAAATTCGAGTATTTTCATGCGATTTGATGTTAATTACGCTAGATTCTCAAGTCTCAGATGATTCTGACAAGATTTTGCCATTTTCCTGTTAGGGGGTGTTTTAAGGGTAGTTCACCCCTAGAAGGTATAAAGTGGTAAAGCGATACAGAGTATACACCCCCATACGAAGTTTCAACCCAAACGTAACCTAAATAACGAAGATATGCAAAACTAACTGTTGCAACTTAAACGAGCAGCGTACAGTAGATGCAAGTCGAAACAAGAACGGACAGTATACCAGGAAAGGTCAAACGGACAAATTCCCAGACATGTCTGGCTGGAACCCCGCCAAACCGTCAGTTTATCACCGAAACAATTTACTGCTTCTTTATACCTGCAATTATCTTGAGCCCGCCTCGTTATGGATTCAATCCGCATTCCCCGCCGTCTGGAACTACACCCTGCAATTACCATCAGTACCAGTTGCAGTTTATGGAGCCATTAACTGTATTCCCCGCCGTCTGGGAACGCACCCTGCAATTATTCCGTGTATGTAGCCAATTTAGCAAGATTGTATCGGTCGTTAATCAATCGGGTTAGAGTGTGGGATAATGGACAACGCCCCAGGATCCTGCAGGGTATATAAGGTGTGACCGGCATCAGTTCTTCACTTCATCCTCCGGTCCTGTTACAGTCAGCAGTGGGTTCACTTTAATATCAAGTGCTCTTTCACACTCTTGTGTCTCAGGTTAGTGATATTTTTCTTAACTTTTACTATAGTGATAGTTTCTCTTCACTCTTCCGTGTCTTAGGTTGGTAACAACTAATAGTCACTACTATTATTTAGTATTAACTGTCAATCAGTTATTCTGCCCAAATAGTATTTTTAAATGAAAAAACGAGTATCGTTTCCAAAATCCGTTGTGACGGGTGTGGTTTGGTTGCAGGTGGAAGATAGACGGTCACTGTGGGAACAAGAAGCCAGAGATAGAGTGAGGTTTCATAGACGAATAGAGCTCGTAGGACAAATTCTTAAGCCTGTTCTTTTAAAAAAGTTACAGGAAATATACAACAGTTATACCATCTAGAATATTTTAGTAATTCAAAATTATTTTATCCAACAGTTATTTCAAGCAGCAAAAGCTGACACAAACAAGTTACATAAACCTTTAATTTTGTGCACATCTCTAGAGTTATCTATCAAGGGTCGCCGAGGTTAATATAGTTTCCTGTTGTGCAATCATCTCTTTGCTTTCTATCTAAGGTCACTAGGGTTAACTTGTCCCCTCTTTTGATAGCGGAATTATTAGTTTTGTATTATAATTAGGGTATTATTTGATTGCGGCCTGAAGTTAGCCGTTGTAGTTTAATCATTTAAATTAACCCCTACATAACTTAGTCGCTTAGGTCACCACTTTATATACAGTTGTCCAAATCAGAAACTTATCCTTTTGCTGCTAGCTTTCGAGCGATACATACTCAAAAGTTGTTTCCCTTGATTTTTATAATTTTTAGTTTATAGTTTTTAGTTTTACATTTTTTAAATACTTTATTTTTCCTTCTTTGATCAGTTGTCATGAATCCTGTCCATGTTGTTAACACCAGTGAAACGTATGTCAGACGTTTCAGAGTGCACGGTACTAGGACCACTTTCAAATTTAACAGTCCTCCGGAAGGAGTGGCTGAACTCGATTGGCTCAGAACAGGGTTTTCTAGTCTTGTTGATAAAATGAAAGCTGAGGCTTCGGAAGGGGATCAGCTTGGGTTTACCTTACGCAGTTTAAATTTAAGAAATAAAGAGCCCGGATACGTTGCGTTTCGACCTGCTTCCGAGGTTGATGGAGACATCCTTTGGGAAATTTTCGGGGGTATTGTTCAGAGTAACGCCGACTCCATCACCTCAGCGGACACCTTCCAGGTCGAGTGCACACGTGTCAATCTCCCTGTAGGCACCGGTAGGATCCGTCCAGGTAGGTTTAACACATTTAACGAGGAATGTCACAAACGGAAGGGCATTATCGTTATTAAAAACACTGACAATCTGTGTCTCCCTAGAGCAATCGTTGTGGCAAAGGCTAAGGTGAAAGGTAACCAAGAATACAATCTAATCCGAATGGACAAAGGTAAAAGGCAGACGATCAAGGCGCGGAAACTAATGCAGAAAGCTAGGGTCGAAATACCTGAGGAGGGGTCGGGTATCCAAGAATTGGTGAAATTTCAAGACCACCTCAAGAAATACAAAATCACTGTGTACAACTATGATAGAAGAGGCCGAGACGTGTACTTTGAAGGAAACAACCCTGATGCCCAGAAAATAATCAACTTGTTGTTTCATAACGGTCACTTCAACGTTATAACATCGCTGACTGCAGCCTTTGCCTGCACACACTATTGTGAAGCCTGCCATATCCCCTATGATCATAAAGGGGACCACAGATGCACCAACATTTGCCCAGCCTGTCAGACTGTCTCTCCACCCTGTGTAGAAGAAAATGGCGGGATATCTTGCACAGATTGCAACATGAAGTATAAGAACCAGATATGCTTCATGGCTCATAAGACCGAGCGCTGCAAAACTGTCAGGAAATGTTTGGAGTGTGACAAAATTATCAACCTAAGGTACAGGAAATCAGATCATGTCTGTGGTGAGGTGTTCTGTGTAATCTGCAGAGATTTCATGCCTCCTGACCACCAATGTCACATGAAGGTGGACAAATCTGTCCCTAAAATCAAAGACTCCGTGTACGTATTCTTCGACTTGGAGACACGTCAAGATGAACCACTGGCTACTGACCCTGATTCTAAAGTTTACATTGTCAATCTGTGTGTCTCGCAGCAGTATTGTTGGAAATGTATTGAGGGCGATGAATGTGACACTTGCGTGAATCGTACAAGAATATTCAGAGAAGATCCAGTGGCCAGATTTGTTGATTACATAATGGAAACTCGCCAAAAATTCAAAAATGTCTGCGTGATCGCCCACAATGGCCAGGGGTTCGATTTTCAATTTATTCTTAAATACGTCATTGAACAAACTAAATTCACCCCTGAACTTATAATGAGAGGTACAAAAGTTATACTGATGGAATTTGACAATGTACGCTTCATAGATTCATTAAACTATTTCCCAATGTCCCTGTCTGAACTCCCCAAAGCATTCGATCTTCCTCCGGAGAAAAAGAAAGGTTACTTCCCTCATCTGTTCAACACAGTTGAAAATCAAAATTACGTTGGTCCTATTCCTGCTATGGAGTTTTACTGTCCCGATTCCATGTTCAAAAAGGCCTACGAGGACTTTGAAAACTGGCACAATGAACAGATGAGTCAAAATTACGTCTTTGATTTCCAAAAAGAAATAATTGAGTACTGTGTTTCTGACGTGGAAATTTTAGCCCAAGCGTGCATTAAGTTTCGAAAGCTCTTCTTGCAGGAATGCAGGGTAGAGCCTTTTCTTGAGTCAGTTACGATCGCGAGTGCTTGTAACAAAGCGTTCAGACGTAACTTTTTGAAACCCAACACAATTGGCTTGATTCCAAAGAACGGTTATCGCATGGTTGACAACCAGTCGGCTGTTGCTCTGCAATGGTTGACTTGGGAGGAAGACCAGTGAGATGTAACGATTCGACACGCTGGGCGGGGGAGAGAAGCCAAAATTGCCGGAATGAAGGTTGATGGATTTGATGGGGAACGAGTTTACGAATTCCAAGGGTGTTACTTCCACGGTTGCCCTAAATGTTTCCCCTATAAACGAGAGGAGCCTCTGAAGGAGGACCCCTCTGACAGCCTGCATCTCAGATACGAAAGAACTAAAAACAAAATTCAAAAGTTGTCTGAAACCCCCTATGAGATTGTTGAGATGTGGGAGTGTGTGTTCAACAAAATTAAACGCGATTACAATCTGACGTACTTGAACACGCTACCGATCTTAAATTCTCTCCCCTTAGAACCTCGTAATGCTTTCTTTGGAGGAAGGACCGGAAATGCAAAGACCTACCACAAATGTGAAGAAGGAGAGTCTATTCAATACGTAGATGTATGTTCACTGTACCCCTACGTTTGCAAGAGAGGTCACTACCCTCTAGGACACCCCACTGTGCATGTAGGGGACCGAGTGTGCCGAGAGCTTGGATTGAACGTAAACGGTATACTAAAGTGTAAAGTTCTACCACCGCTTGACCTGTATCACCCTGTGCTCCCAACAAGAATGAACAGCAAACTGATGTTCGTGCTGTGTAGAAAATGCGGGGAACATATGAACCAAGAAGACTGTCAGCACAGCAGTGACGAAAGAGCTCTGACCGGTACCTGGACGATGGATGAGTTGAGAAAGGCAGTAGACAAAGGATATGTGATTCTGGATATGTATGAGATGTGGGAATACAAGATGGCGACATATGAGGACGGAGGGCTCTTCACTGACTTTATAAATAAATTTCTCAAGATCAAACAAGAGGCATCAGGGTATCCTGCATGGTGTGTGACGCAGGAAGACAAGGATAAATACGTCAAGGATTACCAAGATCACGAAGGAATAAGTCTGGACCCCACCAAGATTGAGAAAATAGCGGGTTAAGATCTCTAGCCAAATTGATGCTAAATTCGTTCTGGGGCAAGTTTGGCCAGAGGGAAAACCAGACAAAAGCGTCACTGATTAGAGACCCTAAGGACTTTTTCGCCTTGATGACAACGCCGGGGATACAGGTAAATACAATTCGATAGTTAAACGAAGAGGTGCTACTGGTAAACTGGCAAAACATCGACGAAGTAGGTGAGTCGCTTCGGACAGTCAACGTAGTCCTGGCAGCATTTACTACAGCACAGGCGAGACTTAAGCTTTACGAGTATCTTGAAGCTCTTGGAGGTCAGGTCCTCTATTATGATACCGACTCTGTCCTCTACATTTACAAAAACGGGTTGTACAGGATCTCTACTGGTGACTATTTGGGGGAAATGACCGATGAGTTAGCCAGCAAATACGGTCCGGGTTCCTACATTGTAGAGTTTGTTTCCGGTGGTCCTAAGACCTATGCATACCTGGCGTGGTCAACAAACAAAAACAAGTTTGTAGAAGTATGCAAAATTAAAGGTTTAACACTTAATTTGAACACCTCAAAACAGTTGAACTTTGAACAACTGAAAAAAATGATTCTTAGTGAGACGAAACTGACTGTTGAGACGACTGAACGTAGAATTAGACGAACCAAAGATAAAAACATTATAACTACCACGGAAAAGAAACTTTTCAAGGTAACAGGACCAAAAAGGAGGCATGAAGGTGAATTTGACACCCTTCCTTTTGGTTACAAAAAACAGCCAAGGCAATCCTAACCTGTATCCGTTCTCCAACATCTTCCTCCTCCTTAATCATACTCATTAAACCTCACACAATCATTTTTGCTGCTCATTAATAAGAGTAAACTGGTGGGGGTACTGATAAACTCTCTTTGAACTCTCATACGCAATCAGTCTTTTTAGCGTGCCCTCTGTGTTATCATGTCCCGAGTAAAATACTTGTTTGAATTGTGCACACTTCGTATTCACCATGAGGGACTTATATATTGTGTGCTCGATTTTAAATATCTAAATCTGCCCCCATTAATATTAGATTATTTCATCGAACTCGAGTATAACTCACTTGTTCAATGGATGAATAACGGGGATGAACCCACTTTTTATCTACCTGTTTCAACGTTATGAGATTGTGTCTCGTTTCCAAATTCTTTAGATCATTACAAAACTCTAATTTACTCTTCAGATAAAGAACCATGTCACAAAAACCTTCCGAGATTATTACCACCGCTACGTTTCACCGGGATGAGTGTTTGTGAAGGTCTAGTAGAGTAGGGTGACCTACTCGAATGTTCCTTGGCCGTGGGGAATCACTCGACGTCAAGGCAGACTTTAAACATGCCATGATTAATAATACTATCTAAGATAAAACAGGTCGAACTTAGATGTAAACAAGACCAGGGTTTGGACCGTTCCCCATCAAAACGTTGGAGGGTTGGTCTCAAAGACTGGAAAAATGTGTTTCCCCCTCGATTCCCACGGCTTGTCTGAGTGTCTAGTAAACTGAGTGACTCAGTTTCATACCTGGGTGGCTCCTTAGAACGACTCTGTGTGAATGTATTCCGGATGAAACGTGGTGTTGGTAGTAGTGTCTCTTTCGCGGAAATACCTGACCTTAGGCGACAAAAGAAAAAATGGTCGTCGGCCACGATGGTTGCTGGCGGCCCCTAAGGTCAGAAGGGAGGTGAGGTAGCTCACCACTGCACACAGCGAAGGCAGGGGCTGTGTGGGTATTATGTAGGGTTTGCCGGTCTTGCCGGTGATCCTCGCATAATACCAGGGGGGCGGAGACGGCAACTAGTTTGTTTTTGGAGGCCGTCACGCATCTGCGGCGGTGGAGGGGCCGCAGAATCCCGGGGGACCTAAATAAAAAAGTAAAAATCCCCTTTAAATTACCAGTGTAAAAATGGATGTCAGGAAGACAATAGCAGATGAACTGCACAAACAGGCGCGTAAAAATTTCCCTAGACGTAGGGTGGCTTTGAAAGGTATTATGGACCTTTATCAGGCGGATTTAGTTGAAATGCAACCTTATGCGAAATTGAATAAAGGGTATAGGTACATAATGACGATAATAAATTGCCTGACTAAATATGCATTCGCTGTGCCGCTAAAAAACAAGACCGGGCCTGAGGTGGCCAAAGCTTTAGAACCTATACTCGCGAAACACAAAATGAAAAACTTTCAAACTGACGATGGTACGGAATGGTTTAATCAGTACGTAGCCAAGGTTATTAAAGAGTACAAAATAAACCATTACTCTACATATTCGGAACTTAAAGCCAGTATAGTTGAGAGATTTAATCGAACTCTAAAGACTCGTATGTGGAAACTGTTCACAGCTAGAGGTAAACACGAATGGTTAAACCTTTTACCAGACATTTTAAAATCTTACAATAACACAAAACATAGAACAATAGGAATGAAACCTAAAGATGTTAAACAAAAACATGTCAAAGATATCCTGGCTAGGATCAATAAGACTAAGTCTGTAAAGTATAAGCCTAAGTTAAAGGTAGGTGACAGTGTCAGAATAAGTAAACACAAGCGAGTTTTTACCAAAGGCTATTTACCAAATTGGACCAATGAGGTTTTTACAGTGTTTGCTGTTAAACCGACTAAACCAACAACATACATATTACAAGACTACAATGGTGAAATACTGAAAGGGGGTTTTTACGAGCATGAAATTAGTTTGTCAAAAACCGGTGATGTTTACCTGGTGGAAAAAGTGTTGAGACGGAAGGGGGACAGGGTCCTTGTTCGATGGCTTGGTTTTGATAAAACACACGACTCGTGGGTACATAAAAACTCTATAAAATAAATTTACAATTATCATTTTCCATCACTCTTAGACAAGATGCGTATTATCAAACACACTTCACAGTTGCCTATAGAAAACTTTGATTCGTTTGTCGGTACAGGTATGAGTACGGAGAGAAGGCACGGACCACTGCTGCCAAACACCATACGTTGTATTATATGTGGACCGTCAAATTGTGGAAAAACAAACGTTCTTTTCAACTTACTCTTTGACACTAACGGACTCAGGTTTCGTAATGTGTATGTGTTTTCTAAATCTCTATATCAACCTAAATACAAGTTTTTGGCCAAGACTATGCCTAAAGAGGTAGGCTACTTTGCGTTTGATGAAAATTCTCAGATTCCACCTCCTAGCGAGGCGAAATCCAATTCTATAATGATTTTTGACGATATTGCGTGTGAAAAACACGATAACATTAGGAGTTATTTTACCATGGCTCGTCATAAAGATATAGACACATTTTACTTGGGGCAGACGTACAGTCGTATACCTAAACAACTAATTAGGGACAATTGTAACTTTTTGATAATATTTAAACAAGATGATATGAACCTTCGGCATATATACTATGACCATGTTAATACGGATATGACATTTGAAAAGTTTAAACAGTTATGCAGCGTAGCGTGGAAGAATAACCATGGATTCGTTACCATAGACAAGGATAGTGATATTGAAAAAGGGAGGTATCGTATGGGACTAGACAGTTTTGTCCAAGACTTATAATGGTACGTATCTACACGTACAACGATCTGAGGGGGTTCAATAGAAGACTGCACAATGTCAAGTCAAATTTGTGCACGTTATATTACAAAGACAAAAAGAGATTTTGTGGAAACTATTGCAGTAGGAAGGGTGATCACGGTCATCCGCTCAATAGGAGGTGTTGGAGACACAAAAAGCCAGTAGTTACTACCTTTATACCGCCAGTAGTTTTGCTAATGATTTCAGCTAGTGAAAGGACTTATAATCGGGAAGTATGGGTTAATTTTTTAAACAAATGCGACGATAAGAACATTCCGTTGGAATTGGTGATTTATCACGAGGACATGAACAACTCTACCGTGAGGGACCCTCAAAACTTGATCTCTAGATTTAGACCCTTTCCGGATATATTCGGTAATGTTCTCCCCTTGCGTAACCAGCACGGGAGTATACACTTTGCTCAGATTGTATTGAGAATGTTGGAGTACGGTTGTAAGATACCGCACGCCTCAAGATGCATTGTGTTGACCGAAAGAACTATACCAATCAGACCGCCGCTGGAGATTTACAGAACTGCTTTATCACTGAACTGTTATATCGATATTAGTTACAACACTGCCTGGGGTCCCATTCCTGACGGTACACCAACAGGGCCACGGGGAAAACCTTTCGCTGCTGTCAACAACTATTGTCAGGGGTTGTACACTGTAGAGTTTCTCAGGGAAGCCTTACCGACAGTCTCGTCACAGTGTGAGAGGTTCGGTATAACTTTAAATAAAGGTGTATATAATGTAACAAATAAAAAGTTGTTTGAACAATGGCGGGCGTTTACAGGTACAAACCCGTGTGAATTCTGGCTCTTGAATTCATATTTGATGTATAATAGACGCCACGACAAACCGATGGCGATGTTAAGGAAGTATATTAATAAAACTGTGGAAAATGACAAGTACATCGTGACTCACGTGTCAGAATGGAGGGACGATGTTAAAAGAGCGTGGGTATTTAAAAGCTATACACATAAATACGTGATTCCATGGTTCGACGTTAGAGAGCGTAGGTACTACAGAGGATTGGATCTTGCTGCGGGGGTTTCACTTCTGGACGTAATTAAATATGTACGTAAACATAAGAATCGTGCCATGTTTTTCAGACAGGTAGAGCTACCGTAAGCTATTAATTAATTTACAAGTAGACATAAAGACATTATTGATCATGAAGCCGACCAAGAAACATCTTACTTTACGTATAGCTGAGCTTAAGGAAGCTATTCGACGTAAGTATAACAGTTTTAAGACAGGGGTTGTTGAGAGTGAAAGATTTTTCGAGAAGAAATACAAACCAATAATTACAGAGATAAAAAAAACCAATATCACTCCCAAAAAAGAGTCACTATTGGAACCGAAAAAAGAAGAAGAAGAAGAAGAAGAATTGAAGGAAGAGGAAGATGATGGTGAATATGAGTCACCTGTACCGTCACCTAGAATAACACCGACAAGTGAGGCTGCCAGTACCCGTCTTGACACCATACTATCTACACCTTCTGGCAGAGAGACCGTCTCATTCTATATAAATACCCATTTTCAACATCCCACAACCAGAAAGTACATGGAAATGTTTATGAAAGATCGTTCGGGTAAAGAACAAAAAATTGATCACTTATACGGCCCGAGGTACGAGAATGGAGATACACTTATGGTTGGCGATAAAGAGCTTGAGTTTGATGATGACGGGTATATTAAAATAGGAGGCATCCGGTACAAGGGCACAGACGGACTTTATGAATTATTATTTAAAAGAATACCGGATGAAGACGAGTACACCACGGAAGATCTAAGGGCTTACAGAGATATTCTGTTGAAAACTAACGCGCATATGAAAGATTACAATCCTCATGGACATATTAACAGGAATTCATCACTAAAATACAGGGGGGTTATTGCCAAACTGTTTCCTGCTACTACGAAAAAAGGATCAGGAATGCAGTGGAAATCTACAAGTTCGCGTGATATTGTTCATTGGGACGATCCGAACGAACTTGTTGATCGCCTACGTTTGATTACCATGTCCGCAGATACAGGCAACACTTCGCATACCAATGAAATGTTAAACATTATTGAAGAGCTACGTGAAGGTGGATTTATAAAAGGATCGGGTAACAAGAGGTTTCAGGCATTGTTAAAATGAACGTAGACAAATTCGGTCGTTACAGGTACACGGGGATGACCATAGACAAATTTGGTCGTCACACGGCGAGGGAAAGATTGCGAGGTCCTAAAGGTGAGGGTTTCAAACTGACAGAAGATGGTGGCTACGATATGGAAAACAAGAGGTTAGCTAACGTGTCGGACCCTTTGCTTGAAACGGATGGTGCCAATTTAAAAACTCTACAGACACACTTAAGTTCGTGTATGAAATTGAACAGTGACAAGCTGTTTGATGCTCAACATAAACGAATTGGTAATACCGGTAATCCGTTAAATCCTGACGATGTAGTCACCAAGGGGTATTTTGACTCAAAATCACCCGTTAAATTAGTAGATAGTTATTCATTTCACCAATACAGGTTACAGGATTTAGGACCTCCAGTATTCGCCGGAGATGCTGTAAATTTAGGCTATATAAAAAATGAAACACCTGGGAAAAAAGATGGAAATTGGGATTTTGGTAACAAACGTCTGACACGAGTTGGCAGGCCTATGAATGACGGGGATGCTGTAAACATGGGTTACCTAACCTCTCATGCACTGATTAAAGTCAACAAAGGTTATAATTGTTCGGGTCATAGACTGATAATGGTAGGGCCTCCTGAGGATATCTCAGATGCTATTAATCTTGAATACTTAAGATCAAATTCCTTAGTCAAATCCATAGGTTACAGTGACAATCCTAAATCAACAGACGGTACATACGATGCGGGCACTCGTAGAATATCTAATCTCGCTAAACCTCAGGACATGGATGACGCTATAAGTAAAAGGTATCTCAAAACGGCCTTAAGTGAACTCGGCTATGCTATTTACAAAAATATTACCACTAAAGCGAGGAATAGACTTGTTCCTCCTGAACAGTGGAAAAGCATAGTGTTAGAGTCCAGCTGGGATGATCTATTTAATAGTGAATACTCTTGGTAAATCAGTCACTTATAAAATGGTTAAACGTAAAACAACATCAAACAGTCGAAAGTTAGCTCTTGTTGCAGGAGGTGGTATTATCGGTTCAGTTGTTAACAAAGCAATCGATTTGCTTCCTATTGAATTGCACATACCTGGTTATAATTACTGTGGACCCGGAACTAGGTTGAAGAAGCGATTAGCGAGAGGTGATAAAGGTGTAAACCCCTTGGACGAAGCGTGTAAAATTCACGATATAGCGTACTCGAGTTTTAAAGACGCGGGGCGAAGACAACAAGCTGACAAAGAGCTCGCAGAAAGGGCTTGGCAAAGAGTCAAAGCATCAGACGCATCTTTGGGGGAAAAAGCAGCCGCCTGGACCGTTACAACAGCGATGAAGGCGAAAACAAAATTTGGAGGCGGTAGAAGGCGACGTCGTGTAAAACGTGTAAAACCTGCCAAAGGTAAAGGTCTGTACTTGAGACCGTATCCGAAGAGAGGCGCTGGAAAGAGGAAAAGGAAGAGAATCACTAAAAAAAACGTCAATCCCACTAAAACCACTTACTAACTATGAACTGCAGTATTACGCTACTCAGCTTAATGTGCCTCACTTTAGAGGAGTATTTATGCGGGACACATTACCTGGTACGCCCAGGAAATACGAATCGGCTATAGTTAATCTAGACTCGAATAGGGGCAGCGGAACGCACTGGGTATGTTATATGAAGCGTGGGGATAAGGTGTTTTATTTTGACAGTTTTGGCAACCTTCGGCCACCTGTTGAAATCACCAGGTATCTTGGAACGTCAGCCGATATTAAGTATAACTATGATAGACGTCAAAATTTCAACTCAGTTATTTGCGGACATTTGTGTCTAGAGTTCCTAACCAATGTTTTGTCTTAGCGGCACCGGTTCTACCATTAGCTG
The DNA here is from genome assembly GCA_963675035.1 of Allygus modestus. Classification (NCBI taxonomy): domain Eukaryota; kingdom Metazoa; phylum Arthropoda; class Insecta; order Hemiptera; family Cicadellidae; genus Allygus; species Allygus modestus. The sequence continues at coordinate 297,981,986 of OY776112.1, forward strand.
TGAGGTCTTCCCGCCTCTTGAGCTCAGTGGAGGTGACTGGGAAATAGGTTTAGTGGACCTATCAACGTACAATTCGATACCAAACATTGAGAAAGATGTAAATGACAAGTTTTACTATGGAGACGATCACGAAATAACCATCCCCGAGGGATCGTATGAAATTGAAAACCTCCAGGAGGAAATAAAAAAACACGTACATTTTAGATTAAATGCTAATAACAATACATTGAAGGCCGAGATGAAATGTGAGGAGGATGTACACTTTGAAAAGGAAAAATCAGTAGCTTCGTTATTGGGGTTTGATAAGAAAATGTACCCCAAGAACCAACTACATGTTTCACCAAACACTATAAATATAATAAAGGTCAATTCAATCAGGGTCGAATGTAATATTGCACGAGGATCGTTTCTCAACGGTGTAGAAGGACACACTATACACGAGTTTTACCCTAACGTTGAACCGGGGTATAAAATCATCGTAATTCCAAATCCTATCATTTATTTACCTGTGAACGTCCAGAGAGTAAGTACAATTTCCGTTCAGCTCAGGGATCAAGACGGAGATCTGGTGAATTTTAGAAACGAGGTAGTATCGTTGAGGTTACACTTAAAAAAGCGTCAGGATGGGCCTGGTATTTAGGAATTCGACAGACCTAACACCTCTCATTGCCCAAAAGGGAACGGAACGGTTAACATCGTCTAGTGTAAAGTTTTTAGAATCACTTGGATTCAAAGTGCAAAATGTTCGCTATAGAAAGCGCCGCTGAGTATGAAAATACCGTTACAGGATATGAGTATCACACTTTCAAGCCATATGCCTCATGTACGTATAAAAATAACGATGAAATCAGAATCGCAGTTAGTCAGCAGGATATTATAACCGCTCCCTTTGAAAGTACATTACATATAACTGGGAAGATAATTGGTAAAAAGGCGGGAGGTACTGATGCCGACATTTCGTTTGTCAACAACGCAGTAGCGTATCTATTTGACGACATCAGGTATGAGATTGGAGGGATTGAGGTGGACCATACCAAAAATCCAGGGATCGCTACTACCATAAAAGGTCTTCTTTCCGTGCGTGATGTCGAAAAGGATAGTTTGAAAAACGCCTGTTGGCTAGGAGCGGGAAAAACGCTAAAAGCGGGAAAAGAGTTTACATTTTCTGTTCCGTTGAGAATGTTGCTCGGTTTTGCTGAAGATTACAAAAGGGTCTTGGTGAACGTCAAACAAGAGCTTATCTTTCTAAGGTCAGCTTCTGACCTCGACGCTATCACATCCGCTGACGCGACCTCTTGCACCATAGAGATAAGCAGTTTGTACTGGCGGCTTCCTCACGTCTCGGTCACTGATACATATCGTTTAAAACTTTTGCGAATGATTGAGAAAGATACATCTGTGCAAATACCCTTCCGGTCTTGGGATCTTCACGAATACCCTTCTCTACCGGAAAACAACACTCGCCAGTCTTGGACTGTTAAAACAACTTCTCAGCTGGAAAAACCCCGGTACGTTGTACTGGCCTTCCAGACGGACAAAAAACATAAATTCAACACAGATATGTCCTGCTTTGATAGTTGTGCTCTTTCCAATGTAAAACTGTACCTCAACTCTCAATACTATCCTTATGATAACATACACGGTGATATGACTATATTTTATGAAATGTTTTCGCGGTTTCAAAAATCCTATTACGGCAGGGATACGTACCCTGGTGTGGATTTGGATACTTTTAAAGACAAGACAACACTATACGTTATCGACTGTTCAAAACAAAATGATACAATCAAGTCGGGACCTGTAGATGTAAGGTTGGAATTTGAAGCTAAGGACAAATTTCCCGCCAATACTGCAGCTTATTGTCTCATTTTACACGACTCTCACCTAGTTTACACTTTACTCACGGGGACCGTGAAAAAGGTTATGTAAGTCAAGGAGGGAGGGGGAAGATGTGGCGAGATGGGAATAAGAGTATATCGATGACTAAACATTAATCAGTCTTTAACATGGGTCCGTGCGGTGATGATGTATCTTCGGTCTGCTCGGAGGAGTATGGGGAGGTAGGTTGGATTTGTATAAATCTTTTGAGGAAGGGGAGACTTGTTCGTAAAATAGATTTTGACGGGGAGCCATTGAAGTTGGAAGTGAAAGCTAACGGGAGATTTGACAGAATTGAGTTGGAATTTATGGACAGGGAGGCAATGACTCTTAGTGGACTCTCGTCGGAACAGATTCTCCAAAAAAGGAAATCTTTTTTAAAGTATAACAAATTGGATGTCTACGTTTACACCAAGGACGGGTGGCATGAACGCGAATCGTTTTGGCTTGAGGACGAGTGGGATGAGACGGACCGTCCTTATACTAGCCTCTCTGAATCTAGGGAATTTAACAAAGATGATGTAGAATACGTGGTGATTAAATTCAGAAACCCCAAATACGATAACACTTCTGATGAGGGGGAGGAGGAGACTGATGAGAAGGAGGAGGAGCCTGAACCAAAAAAGAGTAAACTAGAAGGTGGGTTAGGTCTCAGTCGTCACGATGGATCCGACCGTGGAGGTTCTCAGGCGTAATTTTAGGGCTTGTAGGGAATATGTCGCGAATAAGGTGGCTGAAGTGACCGTTGCGTTTTCAAAAGGCGGGAGACATTGTAGAGAAATGGTAAAATGGGATCGTAGTGGTGGTGGTAAAAGAATCGACATCAAACCGAACGGGAAATTTGACAGTTTAAAAATCCAAACTATTTCAGGCTCTGACTTTTGCGATTGTTGTGTTCCGGAGAAGCTCCTTAATCTAGTAACTTATCACCAACGATTTAGCCGTGTAAATTTGTATCTTTGTAAACAAGACGGAACATGTGAATTTAAAACTTTTGAACTGAAAACTCATTTAGTTGTAGAGGTAGACGTGAATGATGATGTAACCCGGGTACTGATTACTTTAGGGTATAATGACTCACCAACGATCAAAATGGAGGAGGAGGGGGAAAACAGCTACCCTAAGGGGTATGACACAGTATACTAATTAAACTCGTGCAGATCCTTCAGTTGCAGACATGGAGCCGACCAGTGTGGATGTATCATCAGAGGTTCTAGGAGAAGAGGTAAGTATGGATATGGACCTTATCCGCTTTAAGCGGCGCAAGGAACCTATTGACGTAATGACCGGTATTTTTCTAAAGACTGTTCACTTTCTAAATTCCGAGCTGACAAAGTGTTTAATTATCGGTATTTTTAAAAACAGAGGCAATAGTCTGGGGATTCTGTTCAAGGGGCATAAAGGGACTGTATACTAGCCACTAGACACTTTTAAACAATTTTCTGTGCAATTTAATGACATAAAAACCGCTTTGGAGAATCAAACCAAATTCTATTGGTGTCTCGATGGAGGGGAGGATATAAAGGTGAAGAATGTTTTTGGTAAATCTTGCGCATTCCTCTATGACGGGGAGCATACTTTAACTCTAAATCGGAACGAATGGTCTCAGTTTGTGAGTGTCCTCCCTATCGTACACAGGGATATTAACGAACTGTTTTACAACGAACTTTTGATCCAGGAATACATTAACAGAATTAATAGTGGTTCGGAAGACGTGTCGAAACCTGTAGAGCTACCTTGCCTCGTTGCTGACAGGCTATTGGACGAGGTTAGAATTGCAAATGGCGGCGATAGTGGAATTTCACGGGTTCAAGGACAACAATAACCGGTTTATTGTTAAAGAGTTGGCGGTGGTTGGGAAAAACCTTCAAAGTCAGGTCGTATTCAAATCACCTTACAGTTTTTACCATTTAAATGCAAAAATTCGACGCACAGCGCGATGGCTTTCGCGCCATTTTCATCGTATAAAATGGGATGACGATGGTGTCAATTATAATGAACGGATCATACGTGATTTGTGTAAACCTTTCAGAGTGATATACACCAACGGTCTTGAAAAGGCTGCATTCCTGCGGGAATTTCACCATGATGTCAGGGAAATTACTTGGGATCACGGTGAACCCTGTAGTGTACACTGTTTGCTCGCACAACATCATAATAATCCTGATGCTTACTGTGCATTGCACAGTGCAAAGTCCTTTCAGCATAACCTTTAAAACTGAGGACACAATTAAAATTTAATCATTTGCAATGGAGACCACGTGGCAGTTACTTTCGCAGGAGCACAAAGCTCCAGAAGGCGTTTTGACCGACAGTTTCATTATTAAATTTGACCGTTATATGGACTGGAATTTGCTGTCGGAAAACTATTATTTTTCTCTAGACATGTTGAGAATGTACTTCCACAGAGTTACCTGGTCTAGAATTTTGAGAAGAAAACTGTTTTCTGAATCGTTCCTTAGGGAAATGGCTCCCGGATTTGATAGTACAGCCTGGGAAGTACTGAGTAGATATCAGTTTCTGTCTGAACAGTTCATACATGATTTTTCTGATAAAGTCGATTGGGACAATATTGCATTGTACCAGAATGTAAGCGGTAAATTTCTAACCGATCACAAGTACTTGGAAAACGAATAGACCTCCGCGAGTGATTAGTAAAGGGGCGGGGGCGCTCGGCATTCAGTTGAGGGCAACCCCGTGATGGCTTGAACGGACTTTTGGAGGTTGTAAATAGTTGTAAGTAGTATACCTCTGAGGAGGTTGTAAATAATTGTGCATAGTATACCACTGAGGGTGATTAGTAAAGGGGCGGGGGTGCTCGGCATTCAGTTGAGGGCAACCCCGTGATGACTTGAACGGACTTTAAGTGGTATTTAAATAGCTTGTAAGTAGTATACCTCAATGGGTGATTAGTAAAGGGGCGGGGGTGCTCGGCATTCAGTTGAGAGCAACCCCGTGATGGCTTGAACGGGCTCGTGGAGGTTTTAAATATTATTGTAAACTCTGTGTGAAAGGGGATAGCGATTTGCCTTGGTTTGGCTATCACCGTAAGTGGGCGATGTTGGGGCCCCTTACCCCAGAGGTTAGGACTCCTGGTGATGCTCTGGGTAACCAAAAAGAACGCGCCGAGACCCTTACAGCCTGACTGATATGGTCTACTGTGGTGTGGAAACCAGGGTCATGGGAGGTAGCATTTTGTTATGGAGTGGCTACCACCGTAAGTGGGCGATGGATGGGGCCCCTTACTCCAGAGGTTAGGACTACTGGTGATGCTCTGGATTACCAAAAAGAGCGCACTGGGGCCCGTACAGCCTGGCCGATATGGCCTACTGTGGTGTGGAAACTTGGGTCAATCAGGTCAAGTGATACCCTACTGTATAAATAAGTGTTAGCTGATAGCACTGATCATTCCCTGCAACATGCTGACCACGACGGTTGTTCTTTTAACAATCATAGGCTGTCTGAAGGCTACGCCTCCGGTAGGTTTATTATTTGCGTGCACGTGTGTTTGTGTGTGTGTGTGTGTGTGTGTGTGTGTGAGTGTGTGTGTGTGTGTGTGTGTGTGTGTGTGTGTGTGTGTGTGTGTGTGTGTGTTTTACTCAATATTCTTACAATGTGTATTTTTTCTACAGCCTTACAGAATGTTTACCTCCTCATCTGATGAGGACCTATTGTTGGCTGCCGAGGACATTGAGGAGCAAGAAGGAATACGTACTCCAAGGAGAAGCCGTCTCGTTCTCCCAAGGGTTGATGAGGAGATAAGAAGAACACCTGGGGCCAATCGTCCTGTTACCCCACGACCACCATCTCCTGACCTGTTCTCACCAACCGAAGCAAGACACAGTCTGTTCTCTTCTCCAGAAACACAGAGGAGACACGAAGAAGCGGGCTATACAAACACATACCTTATGGAGTCTGGAGCAGTTCTTCAAATTGACAATGTACGTATAAACGTTGAGGACAAGAATTAGGGCAGCACTTTTCAGGGTCTTTGCGCATAGTAAAATAATTGATTATTTCAGGTAACTGTGCCGATCCAGGGGACGTACCTCAATCCTACGGAGGCGACAAGAATGCTGGATAGAATGCTACAGGGTGGGATTTCAACAACCAACACCTTCATCAACGGGACTCCAGCTCGCATTATTCGTTCATTGGTAGGTATATATCCTGCGTGTATGGGTGTGTGTGTGTGTGTGTGTGTGTGTGTGTGTGTGTGTGTATGTATGAGAGTAATACTTTGGTTTTTATGGAATACGCTAATACTATTACTTCTTATTCTTCCAGTCGAGACACGCATTCCAGAACGAAGGCCAGGCAGGACCGTCTGGAACGCAGAATCCTCCAAACCTTGGTCAGAGGTATGCTACTCAGTCTCCCGACCCATTTGAATTCCCGCCAAGAGGACGCAGATTGACGGTGGGTTATATCTTTTGGCGGTCGTTTCCTATCTTTACCCTTTTATATTTTATTATTTGTTTGTAAAAGTACTGACATTTTATTTGTTTGCAGACTACCCCCGAACGATCCAACGCAGTTCAAACTACATCTTATCTTTCACCGAGTCCAAGCCAACCGAGGTCTGTGTCATTTGTAACACCGCAGTCGAGTTTTAGACCTATAGCTGAAGAACTACCACCTAGACGTAGACTATTCCAGCGTGCCTCAACGGTGGGTTATGAAAAATTGTTTAAAAATAATAAATTAATTAGATTTATATGATAGCTTTTTTATTGTAACCACAATGGAATATTTATTTTTTAGAATGACGTCTACGTAGCGGCTCTCGATCCTCATCATACTTCTGAGCAAAGAACGCCTAGAGTAAGGCAACACAACTGGACCTGGAGTGTATGCCAACTTTGTATCCGACGCATGAGTCCGAGCTGTGACGGGAGTGTCCTCTCAGGGCTATTACATGGCGAAAGCGTACTTGTGGATAATTTATTGCGGGTGAGTGTGGTGTGTGTGTGTGTGTGTGTGTGTGTGTGTGTGTGTGTGTGTGTGTGTGTGTGTTTGTGTGTATATTTGGGAGTTTAATTTTTATTTGTTATGTTTCAGAGTGAATTTCCACCTACATGGCAGTCGCCGGAAGTTGAGGATATTCTCCTTCAATGGATGGTCACTCTGGCTGGAGCGTTGGGCATGCTCAACTACTTCTTTGTTGAATGCAACGACGATGAGAGGAGTGCTCTAGCTCCAGCAGTATGATCAGAGCTGTATCGACGTCTCAGTACACCCCTTGGTTCTTCCAGCGAGAGAATGGCTATTCTCGCTGAGCACCATGGTGTGATTGGTTATACAGCTACACAAGCTCCAGGTCGTCCTGACACACCGGATACTACCCCGTTCGTTTGTAGGGTCTGCCTTGATCGAAGGCCTACGATCGTACTAAGATCCTGCGGGCATGTATTCTGTGACACGTGTGTTATCAGGATCTGGAGATGTCCTGTGTGCAGAGGAACTGCTCTCGGGAAGATGCGTTTGTTTTTCTAACTTAAAAATCATAATTTAGTTTATCACTGTAGTGTAGCTTAGTCGTAGTGTAATGAAACAGATTACGTAGTGACCCCGCGGAGCTTATCACTCGGGGTGGGGAGCCCGAGCACTATAAATACTGAGCGCATTCTAGCATCCAATATCAGTTCTCTCTCAGCCTCTCTACTGAGACGTCGATACAGATCTTCCGAGACGTATCTGCTTTTCACTCTGCAGTAAGTAAGGTGTAAATTTTGAATGCATGTTTCTGGGGTTGTCTTGTGGTTTAACCGTACTAACTACTTACTAAGGTATATCAAATGTGTGTGTGTGTGTGTGTGTGTGTGTGTGTGTGTGTGTGTGTGTGTGTGTGTGTGTTTATATCTGTTATGGATTGTAATTAACTTTATTTTTTTTCACAGATCATGTCGCTGGACGCAAAATTGACTGCTCTGAGCAAATCTCCTGAGACTGTCCAGCTAAAGGACCTCATCGGTCATCCGGAGGCGTTGATCGTCGGGGCTCGGAGGGTCACCATACGATTTGGGAGAGTGGCCGTCGTCCTGGACATCCAGGGGAGTGACATCATCACCTCGGTATTTCTACCAGGAAAATACAGCGAGGCCTTGGGAGATTCCGATCTGGAGAGGATCGTGGAAGATGGCTACAAGCTTCATGTAACCGGTAGCGAGGGCTCATTTCCTAACATTTGTATCTCTAAATGATAAAGAAATAAATAAACGTTTGTAGTACCCACTATGTAAACTGTTTTCATTTATCCTGTAGTCAAATTAGATAGGAAATCCTTGGTGCAAACGGGAAATTTGGGATATTTTGCTATCAATCAGCAGACATGAATGTCTAATAATATAATCTGAACTGAAAAGGAGGAAGATATAATTTTAGGTTGGTAACAGTGGTCAGTTACTAAAAACAAGGGAAATCTTCCACCTTACGGGTGCTGCCATCACAGTGTCAAAACTCAAGTTAAAAAATTAGTGACAGTTGTGTTGGTAGTACTGGATGCTCTGAATGGATTCCGAAAAAAAAATGTAAGGTTGGTAACACTGACGGTCCTAGGAAAAACGTCAGGCAGTTCCCGCCACGTAGGCGCTGCCATCTTGGAAAAGTGCAGGAAAAAACATGTGTTAAAAAGTTGGGTTAACACACGTGGTCAAAAGTGAGGTTAGAACACGTGGTCAGCCACGTGGGCGCCGCCATCTTGAAGAAGCGCGGGAAAAACACTTGGTACAAAATTAGGTTAACACACGTGGTGTAAAGTGAGGTTAGAACACGTGGTCAGCCCCATGGGCGCCGCCATCTTGAAAAAGCGCGGGAAAAAACACTTGGTACAAAGATAGGTTAACACACGTGGTCTAAAGTGAGGTTAGAACACGTGGTCAGCCACGTGGGCGCCGCCATCTTGGAAAAGGGGCGGGGCTTGGTGACGTCATCGGTCACGTGACCGGCTCTCGACCAATCAGGAGCAGGTTTTATCCTCCCGGAGGGACCACAACTATATGAAGCAATATACCAAGATTCATCAAGTTGATAAATAAGCGAGATATAAAATTGGTCTGATTATTCATAAGATTAACATTGGACAACGTACTGTATTTAGCACTTTCAATATCTCTGTAACCAATTGACGTAGAGCAATGATCAAAACACCAGATTATGCGTCTTTTTTAAGCTGATTCCAATAACAAAACTAACATTTTGTTTAAAAATTGTGTGTAAAAAAATTGAAAAACCCATTTTTTTGCTACAAACCTCCCCCCCAAAATACCCCTTTGGATAAATCGATCTGTCTGGTTTTTGGACCTAAAGTCATAAATGCTGCTTCACACGTTTATACCAAATTTCGTCAAAATCGGATTTATTACGAGAGTTACCGTGCTCACGGACATATGCTCACGCAATATGTACAACGCATATATATAGTTATGAGCGAATGGTGTTTTTGACATCTGGGGACCTCAAAACGAAAAGTTATCATGGTCCCGGGCCTAGGTCTTACCATGCCGACTACGTTGATACCTTCTTCCCTATAGGGGAAATTCGCTAAAATCATAACTACTCAGTTGTTTATGACCATATAGGATCTTCATATCATTATTTTTACGACAAAAATACACAACATTTTTGTTTCCAACAGTTCTTTTGTAAATATTACAGTTATTAATATATTTACTTTTGAAAAACAAGAATGGCCACATTTTTTAAATGGTACGGAGTAGAAACTTGATATTCTATACTAAAATGGTTCTTATTAGACGTAATGCATGTACCAAGTTTGAATTTGATATCTTTAAATATTTATAAGATATGACATATTAAGTAAAAAAACTCATACAGCCAGATAGGGAGAAAACTACGCGTTGTAAGACAAATCAACAAATGAATTTTCTTCTTACTTTTTGTCTGAGGAATCATACCTCAAAGTCCTGAAAGTTTTTTTAACACTTTGTATATCGGCATGTAAGCCATATTTTTTAAATAACTCGGCATATCATAAATCAACATCCCAACATAAGATGGAGTAAGTTATACAATTTAAAAAATACTAAAAAGCGTATTAGTTAATCAATAAAACCGTAATTTATCAACTTTTACCTCTGACCTGAACTTACTTACTCATTTTCCTTACTCTGGTGTTTTACTACGAACCAAATTGTTGGGAAATTTGAAGAAAAGAGGTTTCAGGCTAGGTTTCGGCATGTTTTAGGCTAGTGCTGACGCTATATCAAACTCCCAAGTGTTTAATGTGCATAACATAAAATAATGTTCAAGAATGGTTTATGACATCATTGAATGCATGAAGTATGTAATAAAAAATAGTGGAAAACATGTAAAACAATTAATTTTACTTTAAATTACTTAATCTTATAAACCACATACTGTATAGTTATATACTATAAGTGTATAAGCCCAACCCCACAAACACAACAATTAACTGGCCATTTCTGGCCCACTATAAATTCATGCAAACTGAAAACAATTGAATAAATCTAAACTAATACAACTGCATTAAAATTATGTTAGCGGTTTATAAACTTAATAATGCTGGTCACCTCTATTCGTTCACATATTCTAATTTCACTGTTCTTTATTTAAAATACCCCCGTTGCAGCAAACCTGCATACTCAGTAAATTTAAAATGGTACTTAATTAAGTCATGAAGTTACTTACCAACTGTCATCAAAGCATATTCATAAATAAGCGAGATATGACATTTTATTTATTCTCCATAAGAAAAACATTAGGACTGAGTATGCAGGTTTGCTGCATCAGGGACCACAAAAATCTGATTTTTATACAAATACCAATGAATCACCACTAGGTAAACATACCAAGTTTTACCAATTTATGTTCATAATCAAGCAAGATATCACATGTTTCTTATTCTCCATAAGAATAACATTATAGCAGCTGAGTTCGCAGGTTTGCTTCTATGGGGAAATGCATATTAATTTGCATAACACTTGCATGTATTCTGTGGCCACATTCGTTTTATGTGTCATGTTCAATTAGCATGCATTTCATATGGGAAAATAATGTTTTTTGCTGATTGCAGAAAGACTAAAGGAGATACAAAGTTGGTGTAACTTAGAAAGTTGTTCGGATTTAAAAGATCTTTTTAATGGTATGATTTTTGAAATATGCTACTATTTGACTTTTTTGAATTTTGGGCATATAGGCATTTTCAAAATAAATATTTTTTAGTATTATAGATTTTCTTTATAAAGCCAGTCATGTAGCATACCAGAGTAAAGCTGAGTTTACACAAATACTGCCGCCATTTCAAAACGGATAAAGATAAGTGGATTCTGTTTTCACCAAAATGTTTATTTTAACGAGAGCTTTAAAATGATATATAATATTTCCTAAGTTTACATAAGAAAATCTTTAGGTTCGAACCCGTGACCTACACGTTTGGAAAATTCTGTACATAGATTTTGATGAAAATATTTTTTATAGATTGCCCATATGCGTTTTATTGGGGAAGAATTTTGAATCAAACCGTTCTCTCGTTATACATGCTGGACGGGTGGTCTGGCTCACCCTTTATATATATATTTACACACATATGCATATATATGTATTTGAACGAATGGTGTTTTTGGTATCTGGGGGCCTCAAAACGAAAAGTTATCATAGTCCCGGGCCTAGGTCTTACCATGCCCCTACGGTAATAGCTTCTTCCCTATAGGGGAAATTCGCTAAAAATCAAGCTAAACTAACTTCGTATGACGTTCGAAATTTCATTTAGTTTAAGAAGGTAGATAACCTTTAATTTATTTTTTTATTTTATTTACTCAGACACACTCGAACAATAGCTCAACCCCATAAAACAAAACGTTTACAGCAGCGATGCACAACTGTAAACAAATCAGCAAAGAGGATTCGTTTAAAGAATAACAAACCCAATGATAATATTTGTACATAACGTTCTTTATACATTATATACCTAATATATTTATGCTCCAAACATATTATAACCAATTAAACGGCAGGGTTATGAGTGAATTCCGGGCCAAGCCACGTGTATAAAGTAATCCGGGGATAAAGTGGAGAATATTATCGACAATTTGCGGGATATCCCAGCCCGATAACTCGCTCCTCACATATTGTGTCCCGGCTTATCTCTCAAGTTGGCAAATTAATTATGATCCCAAACTATTGTGCATCTCAGTAATTGCTTCAGGAATGGGGCCGCGACTCCTCAGTTGCTATTCTATGCGAATAATGCTTTGACGAGCTGATGGTTATGATTGTATAAACATTGGAATCTCAGCTTAATATGATTTAAACTTTTTATATGAATGTATATGTTGTAGGAGAATTGGAAATATGAGAATTGTTGTGTGGATTGAGATGAACAAGTATACAAGGTGAATGGTTAAATATGGAAATTCACTGCTACCACTTAGAACTTGAACACCAATGTTTTGCTAAATAACATACTGCAAGACGCGTGTCGTGAAGTTATCAGCAATACTTATCTGTTAACTTTAGGGATTGTGATAGTTTGTTTTATTAACAAATTAGGGAGTTTAAAAGGACCAAAACTTACAAAAATGATTTTAGAAATCTTTTACAATGTGTATCTTATTTTTTAATTTTAAAAGCAACGTCATCAACCATGGGCATAGCAATCATCCCATTGCAATCATTATCATAGCAATAATTCTCATCCACAGTGTTGGCTAACTGACCAAACCCTTCTCTGATCAGTAGCCTAATGCTATTTGACGGTGACGGTGACGGTGCCTCTCTAGCCCAGTTGTTAGCGTCTTGGATTAAAGGGCAAGGGATCACGAATTTGATTCCGGAGGTGACTATGTGACATTATTTGGTTTGGATCGGTATCTTCTAAAGTTTTAAAAACAAATGGTTTATTGTCGTATATAATCAAAAAGTATTGGTTATTGACTTAGTTACTGACCGGAGAATTAACGATACTAACATTTGTGCTTGGAGGGATGTTTAAGGTTAACTTTATAAATTATCCTTACCATGCCCCTTATAAATATCTTCCATTGAATGGTTATTACTCTATTAAACCATTCCAGGGCCTCGGTGGTGTCATAACCGTTAATCTCAATAGGGGGGCTCTGAGGCTAGAGGCTCGTCCTTAGAGCTTTGGTTTACGTGTCATTTAACAGTTGACATTTGCCAGGGTGACCTCCTGTCCCCCCTCCCCCCTCCCACCGGCTCTCACACCAGTAGTACATCTTTACTGTACTTGGTTTCTTCCTTACAGAAAATCAATTGAACAATCGATTATTGTTTAGTTGATTTAGTGCAGACATGATGTGTACATACAATTTCAGAAATGTTTGTTTAATTTAACTTATACTATTCTACTTATATACATTTTGTTATTGTTAAAACTGAAGCAAAAAACATAGTTTATACAAAAATTTTAAATAATATTTTGTATTTCTAATAAACTATTATCGACTTTATATAACACAACGATAAGGATTTCCTATATTTCTTGAGTAACAAAGTAAATCTTAAATCAACTTTTGATTGTTCTTTTGTATTTAACATTATACTGTATTAAGATTCAAGTAGTGAGAATTAATAGTGGAAAGTAATTAAATGCATTTTCTAAGTCAGAAAATACAATTATGTAATGCCCCATACTTTACTAAAATAATTCATTAGTCATGAAAAAACTAAATGAAAAAGGTTTATGATGTAATAATGTGATCAAAGTGTGATAAATATATAAATGTGATTAATGTGATGTATTATGTTTAATGATAATTTCCTTTATTATGAATATATTTGGGAAGAGTTGAATGTAAATGTAACTATATTTTTAAACAATCAAAGTCAAAGTAAATGTCAGGTCGGGAGGACTATCCTTTTAATACTTGTAATACGCTACAGCAGCTAATTGTGTGCATTTGTTTTTTAATCGACATATTGCATGATAATATTCATAACAGCAAATCTAAATAAACTGTCTTAGTTTGTTCTTAAAATCACAACCCAAGTAACCGGTACTCAGGGTTGAAAATCCCTGTGGATATTAAGAAATAAAATGCCGTTTGCTTGCGGAGTTCTAAATCACAAGTTGGTGTAAGGTTAAGACCGGTAGTACTAACAAAGTTTAGGAAGTTAAAATATTAGACTTCTATATGACACACTTCTCTTTTAAAATTGGTTTTGGACGAATATTTTATCAACTAACATATTCATCTATAACAATAACAAGTAGGCAGTTAACAACCCCCCCCCCTAAAAATTATAGGTACGACAACACAAATTTAAATCATCCACGAGTAACAAATTATTATGCAAGAGTACTAGTACTGAGCAAAATTATAATTTAACATTTTGTAAACGGTCCCCAGCTCAGGTTTATGGCCGGCCACAGCCATTGAACAGTCTGACATTTACCACGTCGCCCCTCCCCTTCATCCCTTACCCCCTCACTAACTTTATATTCAATATCAGCCGTTTATGTCATACCTTTTCCCCTCATTAATTAAACCATTTTGTTTCTACCATTATTAAGATAATTTCTTATACAACATTTTGCAAGTGTCCTTCATTGAGATAAATACGAGTATTATGTCTTATATTGCGAAGTGATGTATATGTTCTGGGCAAGAAAGGGGCATAAAGAATGATCATAGCCTATATTATCTGTTATTTATCAATCATGTATTGTTTTATAAATTCTTTAAACAAAGGCTTGTCCGGGAAACCCGTGCACGTGTGTTTAATTCTAGGGATTAGTTGTTCCGTAATTATTTATCCAGAAGGACTAAACACTTATCGTTTTTATTTATTTTTCTGGAATTTCATATTTCTCTGGGCAAATCAGTGTATCCTCCTGATCATCCGCCAAGACTATAACTTTTACTTGTGTCAGTTAATATAGGCTAGGTTATTTCAAAGGTAATTTGAAATAAAAATGATATATTCAAATCCCCAATGTGGTTGCCTAGTTTTACAATTTTATATATATATATATATTTATTTATATATATATGTATGCAATTTTCAGTTAAAAAGCTAACAATATTGCTTTATACATTTTAAACATAGTAACCTAATATAGGACATGTCGGTCTTAAAATCAAATAATTTAACACAGGGTACTGTGCACAAACGTTTAAAATAATAAATACATATATATATATATATATATATATATATATATATGTATATATATTTACAAGAATCAAAATATATAAAAATATACTGTTGTTTGTTTGGGCTTAATGTGAGTTACATTAGATGTACATAGTTTTGGTTGTTGGAAATCAACAAACAAAACTTCTAACATCTGTAATATACGGCATAATTAAAATATTTTTTACTGCATTCAGGACGTAACATGTTTCTTAGCTTGTCAGGCATGATATGTTTATATAAAAAGTATATGTTTTTAAATTCTATGTATATTAAGTTTTATATTATTATTTTATTCAAAATAATATTGTGATTTAATCAACCAGGTTTTTTGAAAAAAAACTATTGAAGTTGTTTAATGCACATAGCCCTAGTTGTTGTTACCAATTTATAAATATACTAATTTCAGTAGCATATATTTTTATTAATGATATCCATTTAATTCCAGGTAGACAGCCGAGACAGATCGTTACTGGGGGGATACAATCGCTGTTTGAGGACTTCAACATCGGTAAGCTAACAAATCACACATATGGTAAGCTGAACATAACATAAATACACATCTGGACTTTTCGTATTCTAAGTACATTTATAAAATTACGTATTCTATATGAATGAACCTAAATGAGTATGAATGTATGTAAATATATTAGTTTATTATAGAAAATTGGATTTAAGGCACTGTTACTCACGGTTTGTGAAATTATGTTCAGCGTAGGATAAAACACTTCCTGCTATTCCAACTGGGCCAGAAATACAATGTCACATTTTATCATAAAGCCGAGACTATTCAATATTTCAGAACTCCAGGAGCAGTTCAAGAAAGGTGGGGTTTTACAAAAGCCATTATTATTGTTTTACATTCAAGAGCGAAGACTAGCTGAAAAGCAAATGGAAAATCTTGAAGATAGTATGATTTATTCAAGAGATAACTCCACAAATCCGCAGATCCCCACATCATCGCTTTGGAATTCTGAAATATGCTTCGTCAGCAAACATTGCCCCCAGTCTAAATCCTTCATTTATAATATCTTCGACTGCGGTTCCCATCGAAACAATAACAAAGATTCGTGCTCTGGTTGTATATTAGCGCTATGATAAATGATGCGACTTTATCACTACATTTAAATGAATTTACTGCTTGAGTTATTATCGTTTAGAAACGACTGTATTGAAAGTCTCTTTGAACCTATATTGTGTTGTAATGTTATGTCCTAAGGCTAATGATATCAACGATCAATAATTTTCAATTGTTTAAGGATTGTCTAGTGATTGACTATTTGTGTGTGCAAAGTTACCATAACCAACAATTTACTAGCAAATTATTTGCTAGTCATTATTTTATTATTATTTATTTATTTAGTCATTTATTTGTTGCTAGCAAAAAAAATTAACAAGGTCACTAATTCAAAATATTGCTCAAAAATACACAACTTGCTTAGAAACACAACTAATCCACTGAAGAAATTATCAGAGGAAATGTTGTAATTAAATAATATTAACAATGAAAGTAACTTTTGTATTAAAGTATCATTCCTATTGGAAATGTTACTTTAAATAAAGATTAATCTCTTTATTTTTTTAATAAAGAAGTTCTCTTTACTATTAAAATAATATCTTGAAAATTAAGCATGAAAAAAGGATGCCTACTACTAATAAACAGTATAATATTTTGCAAATGGTTTGTTCTTCTTTAGGTTTGTCTGGAGTTGTTACATTTTCAACAAATAGCTTTTCTCTCGACTATTATCAGTGGATATAGAGGTTTCTTACGCAATTTTAGTTAAAAGTCGTTTGAACATGTTTGTATGTAGTGAAAACGTATGTCATCAGATTTACTAGAGATCGGAATACCATATCTGTATTGTAGTATTTCAAATAAGTTTATCTTAGTTTATTTGTATTCTGTGTACATTGGATGTCCAAATAAACAATATTCAAACTTTACTAAACACACGACGTTTGCCATATTGCGACACAGGCCGTGTGTTTAACACAAACTCAGCTTGCTGATATTCATGCCATACCGAATGACAATTTAACTTCGTGGATTCACTTCTGATTGTGTTTGTGGTGATTCCCGCTGAGATAAGAAGTTTGATGGGAACCTTTCCCATACAGCGTTCCGTAATGGAGAGCGATGTTTACACTTTGTTCATCAGTACTATCATTATGAGAAGTTAACAATGCTCAAAGGATAAGGCCAGCATCAACTACCTTAATTTATTTATTCAAAATACATTCATAATAATGTCATAACTTCAGATTCATAAAATATATATAATCGTGCTATGTAAATTTACCTTGCCGTTGACACATATTTGTTATATTGATTAATCTAAATTATATTAGTTCTGCTTGGGCTCTCCTTCCAATATATGATTCAATTATTAACAGTATTTGAATATGTTTTTGATAATTTTTACTCAAAATATACTTTCACAGCTATACGTACAAAAACAGTCTAAACATTATATATCTAAGTTAAACATTTACCTAAGTAATTGCCCTTAAACCTAAGCTTGACAGCATAATTTCCAAGTTATATATCCTATACATTTATAAAAGGAAGGTGGTATCTGTCTGTCTATCTGTCGACTTGCGTTCAGTTTAAACGTAAAAATTACTAAACCAATAAAGCTGAAACTTTTCATGTAGGTTAGAAAGGTTGCATTGTGCAGAAAATGTATATCGGCTACATATTGGCCTATTCCCATCTTGGCAGTCCCTTAGGGCTCCGCCAGTGGCTCTTAAAGATACAATGTTATTCTTATGGGCAATAGGATAATTACATTATCCTAGCAATAGATAATTACTTAAACAGATGTTGCAGCAGGAAATTTAATCAGCTGTTTGAAGCAGGGTATCAGCTAGTTATTAATTAATCCAAAAATATCCCAGCAGCACTTGACTGTCTTTAAGTTTTACAGAAATAGATATGTTGCAGATAAATTTAGTTTTCATTATTTTCGTCTGCTTTAAGACATTTTAAAATTAATTTGTTTAATGTTTGATGCGTTTGATTTATATTTTATCTTACTTATTGTAACAAAGACAGCTCGTCCCAAGGTTTGTGGAGGAATGAAAAAGTTGTAAGATGTGTTTTACATCAAACCTAGCAAAAGGCCACTACTATAAAATGTAGAATTTAGGAACAATAATAACATATTTTACCGTATCTGTTGAATCAACTTACGAAATATGATTTTCTATGTCATTATTTGTAGATTCAAACGTTATCTTTTTCACTCTTCCTCAAATTTATATTTTTCTAATTATTTACCTCCTAGCTGCAATGAATAATGTAATAAATATATTTGTTAAGAGGTAATATGGTATGTTTACAAGAGAAAGATTATAGTAAAGAGTATAAGTGTGTTATCTGCAATTTTATTCTTAAATTTCTATGATTACTGCTAATAAAATACTTATTTAAAAAGACTTGGGAAAGTATTGGATATCGATAGGAAACGGTGGATCAGTGACTCACAGTCCGCACAGTTTCTGACAATACGTTTGAGAAGAGTTAACTCCAGTTGAGTCACGCTAATTTCAAGGCAACTGCAAACTTCAACTTTTCTTTTAACGATTTAAAACCCTTTTCCTTAAAGTTGAGCAGTATTTCAGTCCCTACGTTATTCCATTAGAAATAATCTTTGGTATCAATCTATATCTAATCATTTCAAAAATAATAAGATACCTTATTAGTGTAAGGTCGCTTTTTAGTAACTTTTGGCAATACATTGTGAACTTATTGAATATTACAAAGATTTAATATAAAATTAAACGAATATAATGTTTTCAGAAATAGCACCAAGACACTAATAATTTGTCTTTTAGTAAGGTTTTAACACCTTAGTTTAAAATATCGAGACAAGTTTCACCCCTTTCAATAATATTGCTCCACTGTTATCCTAGGCTGGGTCAAGGCTGCACCGCGCCCCGTCTTACCGTTCCGTCGAGCTTTTTGTCTCACAAATCTATAGAGATCTACGTTCTTTCAATCACCGGAATTGCTTTTTACCGTCAGAAATGTTAAACATATTTTAATCAAGTACACTCATCATCAACTTACTGAAATTTACCTAAACTAAAAGTTTTAAAGTTGTTTAACTATACAACCTTGCTCCCCTCATTTTCACTTCGTGGCAACCTTTCTATTTGTTTTTCACCATGATCGACTCCAGACTAAACCTTTTACGTGCATTTAAAACATAAATTCCTTTAAATTCCTTTGTAAGTTCATTGTTCCTACTGCTTGGCGTACAATTATCGCTAGAGAAAAATAAAGGCTGCTATTGCTTCTTTACCTTAATAGCTGCAAACTTATATAATTGATGAGTATAAATTACTAAAATACATATTTTTACTAATAAGAAAATATGCCTGAATAAGTAACAAATTAATTCATTAACTATCAGAATTTTGTTTGAGAATTATTTATATTTGATAACTTCTGTAACAACAGTAGGATTAGTACATTTCTTTAATTTGCTATGCAAGTTATTTTTTTGCTTCAGAATTACATTAGATACCTCCAATTACAAAATGTATGTTGCGTATGAAATCATTCAAATATTGAATTATAATTTGGTACAATTAGCGTAATCACCAAATTACAATACAAATTAACAATTGTTTATGTGGCAACTGCACAAACATTTGTTGAGATAACGCAAAGTTGCTGGCTGTTACTTCGCATTGGCTGTATTAACTATCTACGGAAACTTATTATGTTACATCCATCAAGAATTTCTTATTGTATCCATGTTATCATTTGACGATAGAGAAACCTTTCCCAGCTTTCAATGTTCCAAAATAGATCCTTTGTTTCAAAAAATTGAACTGGTTGCATATAACTGCCCACAAAAATTCACACAACAGAACTACCCACCAATTCAACTTTAAAGTTTAATGTAACATTTGCCACTGACAAACTTGTTGAATAACAGAACATATAGTTTCAAAATGTAAATCATTGTGTATGATAAATTACTGAGTGCATTTTTGCAAAAACTAAGACACTTAAACGCATTTTTGTTTTTGACAATAAACAACCTGAGTATCCAAGCATCGGAGGCAGGATCAATGTCAGAGTGGGTTCCACAATTAGCCAGCGGCGGCGTGGCAGGAGGACCCTTGAGGCGAGGTAATGGCTAATGCTTCTTGGCCCTCGGCGGACCAATCGCGCGAATGTTCCGATGTTTCTGGAGCCTCTGCCGATTTGCAGCTCCGATTAGTGTTTTAAGGGCACGACAAATAGAGTGTACTTGCTAAAGTAGCATCGACTATGGGGTTGACTTTCTGAACTGAATTAGGATATTGTGTATGTGAACAACATTAATATTGTGTATGTTATGTAATTATTGTTATTTTAAAAATACCATTAATATTACGAAATGAAATGTTGTCAACACGGCTCTCTTGTAAAGATATTTGATCAAAACCATATTTTTTCAGAATTTCTTTTTAAATTTTGTGAAAATGCTTAACAATAACGTCGGATTGGTGTTAAATATCAATTATCATTTTGAACGCAAAACTCTTTACATACTGGTTATTGAGTCTCCCACTTCCCGAGAGGATACAAAGTTGAAATTCGGCATTGAAATTCCACTTATATTAAGTTTTTGATTTCAATTATCTAGCTTACTACTATATTTCAGCTTCATCGGTTCAGTAGTGTGGTAGTGTGTACTTGGCCATAATTAAGGCAGTAGAGTGGAGACCTAAAAAATATTTTGTCTAGGAGTAGGATATATCTACTTTGATTGTATTAGATATCTTCCTACCGAACTTAAGTTTCATCTGTCAAGCAGTAGGTGCGAGATGGCAAACAAACTTTAAATGCCAAAGAATCTTTCGATTGGGGAAACGTCTATGTTTGATTCTGGTGTATTACCTACCTCCCTACAAAATGTCAGCTCTATCGGTTCAATAGTTGGTGTGCTATAGTTAACATGGGAATTGAACAGGCCAGGTAGGGGAGAGCCCTAAAGAATATTTATTGGGAGTGGGCCTATATCTGCTTGTAGTGAATTAACAATCTCACTCCCGAACGTCCATATTAGTAGGTGCGAGATGGTAATCATTGTTCTTGAATGCCAGTCTGCCAGTGGGCGGAGCCCCATGGGAATTTCGGAAGGGATGCAGTGCAATGTATTCATCGGTTCTGTAGGTTGTGAGTGATGGTTAACTTTGGAATAATTAAATCAGCGGAGAATGCCTATGAATGCTCACCGTTGCAAACGGTAGTCTATGCTAATGCTATTATTGTAATTGATGTCTTACTGTGCACAATAATGGAGGTTCTCTTACTCCATTTCTCAATCCCCATTCTATAGAAAATTAAATTAAACATAACACAAAAGTGGCATTTAACTACTTTAAAGACCTTAATTATTTTTGATAGACAGTAAACTGTGCATTTGATGACCCACAGCTATGAACAAGTTTTACAGTAACCATATGCCATATAGTCTCCTAAATCCTGTGTTATGTTTTCCAGTGACCGAGTCGCTGTTGCCGAGGTTTGCTGAGCCGATACCCAACGTGACGGTGACTGTCGGCCGCGACGCCCTCCTGGCCTGCGTCGTCGACAACCTGCGACAGTACAAGGTAGGCTCCTAGGTTGTACCAGGGTGCCACACGAGGGATAAATGAGTCTGTGCCTGTAGCTTGTACCGCTGGTGCTAGCTATAACAGTGTGATGGACAGAAATAACCTGTCAACTTCATTAACACGTGCAATTATAGTAAAATTGCTAATACACATGTGCGTGGGGTGAACTCATTAAGCCAGTTTATGTGGGACACCCCATGACAACCTTGTTATCACATACAACAAACAGTTAAGCATTAAAACCTGCTTATTGACTTATGGTTACAGCAAACCAGTGATTTAAATAACTGCTAGCTAATTTAATAGAGTAATTAAGATAAGAATCGCGTGGAAAGGCTGTAATTCTCATTGAGTAGAGAGTAGACTATCCACATTAATTGGGAGCAAAGAATAATTTTAAAATCAGAATGTTCACGTAGTAAAAGAAAAAACCTAAACTTTTTAAAACTGTGACTCATATCCAAAATTGCGTAACACACACTGTAGAAGTAGGCAGATAGGTCTTTCCTCCCTTGGAACCTGACGGATGATCAGGGCTTGGCAATACACCATTTATAAAAAAATTAATAAACTGAACAATCATATTCGTTAATTGACAATGTATTTAAAATAAAAAAGTATTAAACTTTATCAATTTAACTGAAAATTACTAAAAAATACAAAATTGTATTTACTCTCTGAAACAGAATTAACCTGAAAAAAACAAGGTGACTACAGGTTAATATAACCATACAGACCACAATGGATTTACAGGTCAATATGAATTTATACACCATATTTATTGAGATAACAGAAGTGATTGAAAGACATGGGTTGACAGGGCTTAAGTGGTACTTTGCCTGT
The DNA here is from genome assembly GCA_963675035.1 of Allygus modestus. Taxonomy (NCBI): domain Eukaryota; kingdom Metazoa; phylum Arthropoda; class Insecta; order Hemiptera; family Cicadellidae; genus Allygus; species Allygus modestus. The sequence goes on from OY776112.1 coordinate 298,004,465, forward strand.
ATAATAATTGCATTACAACAGTCCAGGTAATCCACGAAAATCAACAACACTTTGGTCATATTATTCATACTGAGATGACGCCTTAACATAAATAAACATAAATAATGCATACCTTAATGTTAACATATTAGTTACCAATGTTTTACCCTTTTATAATCAATTAAAAAACTTACCCCTGTCGCTAAAAATGTATTATTGCGATCCCAAACGATATGCAGCAGTAGAATCTGAACTGTCGACAAGTTATGCAGAGTAAATCTACGAGTGTAATCACATCCGTCTGGCTCGCTGTTCCGCCTGCGAATTAGTTGGATTGATGGAGTTATACATACAATGCAGACGTACTTCTAGCTGCAAAACTTAATTCGCTGCAACAAATGCTTCATGCATTACAATAAGTTCAGTCGAAATCAACCCCTGGATTTGACTCAACCATTTCATTATGTTGTATATACACTTGTATACACACTCATATGAGAACAGTTTTTATTTGCTGGTATTTGCTCCAATTCAGTTTAAACGCAATATGTAGTAATTTAATTTAACAATACAATTCCCTCTATATAACAATTATTTAAAAAATAAACATTAGCTTTTTTAGTTTTTTAGTTATACAAGGTCAACAACCAATATAACCTAGAAGAGAGGTTAAAAGTAGGGCTACAGTTGAAAGGCTCTAAAAATGTATGATCATAAAAACTTAAATAAAAGGCTTTAAAACTAAAAACAAAAAAAAACAGTAGTTCGACAGGGCAAAGTGCGTATACTAGGGTGAGGAATTTATACTCTACGATTTAAGTCAATGACCTTTAGCTCTTATTCGGTGTTTTTAGGGATTTACCCACCTCTAATCTCTAACTTATTTATGTCAACTTATATACAGGGTTGGGCTAAAGTCTGAAATATAGTTAAAAACTCCTAAACGATACACAATTTAATAAAACTTAGTGTTTTGTATTTGCTATTATCACCCACATCTACAAGTATTTTGTAGATTTTTTGTATGACCAGGGGACGACCCACGGAGAAAATCGTAACGTTTTTAAATGTAAAGCTTTAATTTAAATTGAAATAGGTAAACAACAAAGAAACACGCATTTGAAATTAAATCATACAGCTGATTTAAAATCAACAAAACACAGCCAGCTGTTTTAAACTAATAAAATATTGATAACTTTGAGAAGCTGTAACTTTTGACTGGGTCAACCCTTCGCAACCAGAGCTACACCATTGTTTTCTATTAAAAGAGACCTTTAAAATGAGGCATAACATAGCTTTCTATTTAAACATTTTACGGCTTCTTCCGTGGGCCTTCCCCTGGTCGTGTAAATAATCAGAGAAATACTTGTAGATGTGGGTGACAATAGCAAATACAAAAACGCTAAGTTTTATTAAATTCTTCAATTAGTTTAGAAGTTACTAGCTGATGTACCCGTTATTCGCACAGGTATTTTCTTTACCCGTTCTATAGTCAATGCAATTTGCATTTTGGTTTGGTTGAAACAGTTGTTCTTGCTTCTGCTCTTTAAGCTGTCAGATGGAAGTGTCCTCAGCTGTTCGCATTACAGTTTCGGAATGTTTACTTTCTTCTGAAATGTAAACATTGAAACTTAGGATGTTCACGGGGCGTAGCCCGAGAGGATTTTAAGGAAGTGAATAGGCATATGTATTGCATGGGTTCAAGATCTACCTTTGTGTAAAGTTTCATCCCAGTCGGTTCAGTAGTTTTGCGTTTAGCCGGAACATCAGACAGACAGACAGACAGGCAGACAGACTGACAGAAACCACCTCTTCTTTATAATAGTATAGATTAACTATATTCCAGACATTTGCCCAACCCTTTACGTAGTCAATGTACGTATGTACGTATGTATGTATGTAGTCAATGTCAATTAGTACGTATTTTCTGAAAGGATTAAAATGTTGTGTAAAAAATAAGTAATTTTAGAGACACGGACATTCTTTCAAAGTAGACAAGAAGTATAATGGAACATTCATTCAAATATTTTTTCTGTTCTCCTTACACTTGGTTATATTTTTTATTATTTGGCTCATATACTTGTTGGGGTTTTTGGTTTAACACAACCATCCTGCAAATTCATACATATAACATATTTGTTGTTAGTAAATAGAAAAAAAACACACATTAAAAGATACGATCAGTTTATTCAAACAGTTTAGGTGTAAAATCATTCACAAGTCGAAATAATCGTCGAGGTTACTGGTTACGTAATGAGGCACAAACTAGAGCAGGTAAAACTTAGTCAACTCATTTTTCTAAGTTAGCTATCTAAAAACATGGGCATAGTATTAAAATAGTCAGGTTCTTAACAAATCGCCACAGGTTAAGACGCATTTGACAGCTTGATGACGTCGAAGCTTCACTTAAAGCTTTTTGTTTCTAAAATAAAAGAACAAACAAAAGCACAATTCCACAATAAACAACAAATCTGTTGTTATTTCCAAAGAAAACAAAGCGATATCCCTTGGTTATACGGCTGTACGGCGATCGTAAGGAACCGATGGAGTATGGACGCAGGCAGCGCACGTTCCATCCTAATAACTGAGGGCATTCGACTCACGTGTCGCCTAAGGGAAATAAATACCACCATCGTCTCAATGTAAACCTCTTATATTAATTTTATATTGCACAAAAGTCCTCTTGCCTCTCCAGGGACAGGGTTACGTATTTGTTAAATAGTTTTAAAGAACAGTGTAGTGTGTTTATTAGATAGATTTTATAAATATTCAAAATTGATCATAACTTAAAATATTTTTATGATTTTCAGGAATACTTTAGTCATAAACCCCAATAAAAATGCATGGATAAATAAGGAGAACATGCAAATTTTACTATATATTTATTATTTTTTAGATGATTGGTTCTAGGAAAACTGTTTTAAACTATAAAAACTATCTAATTAAAGCAATTAGTAGTGAACTACAAAACTGGAACCCAACTAAGAAACGGTACAAGAATGCCTTATTGAATAAGAACTAAAGAAATATTTATATAATGCATGAGAAATTGTCATGACGAATGTTCCCTTCCTGTTAAACAATTTTAAGTTAAATGATAATAAACAGTTACCAACAAACATTTACCATTAACAAATAGTTGTCGTTTGGTTACACAAGATAGGGTATACTCTTTATTTTGACCAAATAACATTTCAGAAATATTGTTAAGTTGTTAGTTTTTAATTTGTTTACAGGACCGAAAGCCTCACCCGTAATGAGCACCTAAATATTTAACATATTATATTTTATATCTTATTAAGTATGCGTCTCTTTATTATGTTAAGCTTGGCGAATTTACCTGCTTAAGAGCTTATAATGTGCACTCGTTAATTAGCTAATTTTGTTCAATATAAAGCGGGCTTGTTGGCAGCAGAATGAAACTGCAATATTTTCCATCACTATAAAATAAAATAAGTAAATAAATAGGGTCTTTAATTAGCGATTTTTAAACAATGATTTTGTAATTGTAATTGTGTCACTGGTTAAAGAAAGTTGTTTTAATTAAGGTCCAGAAAATGTCTATTTATCCAAAAAAGTGGTGATTTAATAATTTATCCCACGACAAGTTTGCACATTTCATGGAGTACATTCTCGTTGCAGCCTTCAACATACAACAGATCTCATAAAATATTCAACTAATCCACAATTACCTACTTAATTAAAAGACTTGCATAATTAAAACCATTTTGCTATTCTGATCACAATTGCCGGGTTGATGTAGAATGAATTTTAAGGTACGGTTCTATAAGCGGCTCGATTATTTTCAACCGTTATTTTGATTTCGATACTATCGTTATTTCAATCAAAAACAGTTTAGTTATTTTGAGTATTCGATATTTCATGTGGACATTTGTTCCGATTGTTGTTTATTTTACGAACACTGTTTCAGAATGATAATTGATCCGTTGGCTATATCGGTTATGAATTTTCAGCAGTTAAAACATGTTGTAATGTGAATTAAAAACTCACGGAATAACGAGCAGAGGTAGTAAGGTTAAGAGAGGTTTTGTTATTCATAAATAATATAAGATAACCTAACTAACCGCCGTAGAGCTTTACAAGTTAGAACCCCACACAAAACCATATAACCATTAAAGGCCGATCTTACCGATTACTCAAAGGAAAAACATCGATATGAAATGTAGAGAATATAGCTATATAAAATCCTTGAAAATCATTATATTGAAACATCGATAGTATTGAAATAAAAATGTCGGTTGAAAATAATCGAACATCTTATCGAAACCCCTGAATTTTCCATGAGTGGTGCACAGGTAGCGTGGGTCAGGGTGGATACCCAGACGATCCTGTCGATCCACCACCAGGTGGTGACGCAGAACCCCCGGATCTCCCTGAGCTACAACGACCACCGCTCATGGTACCTCCACATCAAGAACGTCCAGGACATTGACCGAGGGTGGTACATGTGCCAGGTCAACACCGACCCCATGAGGAGTCGCCAGGGATACCTGCAGGTGGTCGGTGAGTTTGGAGGATAGAGAAATTGTAGACGTCTAACATTACGATAAGAGATTGACAAACTAATTTAGGATAAAGTCATATATTTAAGTTTAGTAAGTCTTTATAACAAGACATAATGACTAAATGTTTTCTATGAGAAATTTATAATATTTGAACAAATTTTTGCCAGTAGACACACAAAGTAATGTGGGAAAGCAAACAAAACGATTTATATAACTCTTTATTTAAATTCATAAAAGTAAGATTTTTAGCAAAAAGAGAACCAAATTCCAAAATCATCATTATAGATCATGTAAAAACTATAAAACTTCAAACTGAATGAAGGATTAGTTATAGATACGATAATAATAAATTCACTCTTGTTACAAATATTTATTTTCCAGTTGATGTTATTTTAGTAAAACTAGGTTGTATATCAGGTTAATAACTTGTTCTCTAGTCATAAGCATATGAACGCAAACAATGCAATGTCAAGTTCCTACTTATCTTTGTAATTACACTTGATTAAATTACTTATTGAACATTAGCTGGTGGCCCGTTATTTCCTCGATAATCCTTTGGTAAAACCTAATCAACTGCTTGAAATCATTAACGAATATTAAAGCAAGAGGAGAGTGTTTGTTAAAAATATTAAGTTTATTTTTAAAAAACTGGCTTCGGAATTTTGTCGTACTGTGGAGTAGAGGCCTAATCCATGAAATTATGTTAAATTGCTAGAAACATTGTAATAGTTCTTTAGGACTTCAAGTGAAGTTTGATTAAATTCAATAACTACATATTTTCACTTATAGAACACAAAGTCTGAGCCATGAACATAGCAGACAGAAACAATGGTTCACTCCGATTGCTTCTCTGATTCTTAAAAAGTCAAAATAACTGATAAGGCTTTGTAACCCTACCTTACATTTAGTGGATACTTAATAAAGCAATTCTTTAGTTTCAAACAGTTATTCATGATCCGTGGCTTTTCCAAGAGTTGCCCTGTGAATACATTGGTACTTTCACCATTCCAGTCCCGCCCAAGATCATGGACCGCGACTCCAGCACGGACCTGGTGGTGCGGGAGGGCTCCAACGTGACGCTCCACTGCCACGCCGTCGGCTACCCCGAGCCCTACGTCATGTGGAGGCGGGAGGACGGTGACGACATCAACTACAACGGCGACGTCGGTAATACATCCTCACTCACACTCAGTGCTGTGTGTCGAATTGAAAAGACACTTCCGTAATTTATAATGGACTTTGTTAATCTGAAAATATGTGTTTTCGTTATATTTACTTAAATACCACCATTTCGAAGATTGCAAGTTGAAGTGGCCATATCAATACATAAAGTAGGTGGAATATTTTTAGTTTAAAAGCTGAAACACATTTATATTTTGTTATGAAATTTAAAAAGATAGGTTGGTAATATCATAAAGAATGCTAGCGAATCCAGTTGCTCGAATCCGAGCAAATATTGTTTTCCCTTTTGGCTTTTGGTCACAGCTCACATACAGTCCTATTAGTTTATATCGTGAGGTAAGCCCAGAGGTTTGCTCGACACATCTGTGTTCCGTTAGTATCGGCAGCCGTAAATTCCCAATTAAATGAATTTCTATCCTGCCATAAGAATAACATTGTAACTTTTAAAGACCAGGAGAGAGAGCCGTGAAGGTTGATGTTTTTCAAACCCCCACAAGACACATCTAGACGTTAAAGGCATTAAAATAACACATCAGCCATGATATAAGACCTAATATAATAGTTTTTCCGATAGTCTTCTCACAAAAATCGTCTTTTTTTAAATATAAGGATGCTGTTAGATAATTACAGAGATTATCATCTTTATAACTATGAATTCGAATCAGAAGCAAAATCAAACATCTTTATTTTGAAAGCGCACTGCGTAACAGTTTCATAAAATTAACATAGTTTTTTCTAGCAATATTACACCAGAGTTTTTTTGGCTATGATGGCCTTGGAGTTTACTGCTGTAAAAGCTTAAGGTCATTTGGAAGTATGATATACTAATCTTCCGTAATGCACGAATTAATTTTCCAGTTACTAAAGGAACTTGTACGAGTTACTACCGACTCGAGGTCATCAGCGAAAGATCGTTTAGTACTTTTGGGTTCAGTTTAGGTATTGGTTCGTTAGGAATACATATTCAGTAATATTTTATTGAAAATTTCTAGATAAACTAGTTGAACTGTACTTCGAAATAGTTTATTTTTCTTGATACTTTATGCGGATCCTGTATGAATCCCTTGTCAATCGGAAATATTGTAAGATAGTAACATTTGTTTTTAACTGTGATAATACGCATAGTAATCCAACATCGTCACATATTAATTCCAGTAAGTTGCATTCTGAAGGAAATAATAAGCCAGAATTACAACTGGAGTAATCAGATTAAAGTGACACCTGAACAAGTGAGACGTTGGCAAGGGAGAAGACAGCCCAGAGCCACCCTCCGCCGTGTGGCGCTTATCTAATTACAGCCGGGAAACCTAGTTAATAGACACAAACACTCCTCTTTGTTCTTCCTCTTATGATTTCGTCCCTCTAATCTAAGTACGATTGCGTCTTTGCATTAGAGTGGGGAAGAACAGCTACGGTTGAAAACCTATGTGAAATGCCCGCGTTTTAAAGTGTTACTCGCACCTGAACTTTTGTAAGGATTTCGTCAATCTCTCAATTTTCTCATCTTTATAATGTACACATTTTAAACTACTGAATTCTTTTGTTAACGCACCTTTATATAATTAAAAACCTTAAAACTCCTAAAGATGTCTCCTTTTTACTTGTAACCCCCTTCCTTGATTATTGCTTCTTCATCGTGTATAATATTATCGTCAGTCTTCTAAAGTATGGCTCAGATAAATTACACGGAACGTGTTCTGAACAATGTATTTTCATTACACCAACACATTTTCTCTAAAGAAACTTATATAAGTTTCCAATTTAAGATGCAATAAAATAGTATCATTGTGTAACTATAAGTATAATTTTGTTTTCGTGTACCCTTAGTGAACGTGGTCGACGGAGAACTCCTCCAGATAGGAAGAGTCAGCAGACTCCACATGGGAGTCTACCTCTGCATCGCCTCCAATGGAGTGCCACCGTCAATCAGCAAGAGGGTGGTCCTCAGGGTGCAGTGTAAGATTTTTTTTATTTTTTTAGGGACTTGTTTTACCAGTTAATAGGGTAGGACTAGAGAGTCCTTTCTTTTTTCCAGAAAAAACATACATTTATCTTTACACAAAGAAGTTAAAAATAAATGCTATTAAAGAGTACAGTTCAACTCTGTTGGCTAACTCTCATAACAAATACTGTACCTATCAAATCATAGAGCACTCCGCCAGTCAATTTATTGTTATAATTGCACTATAAACCTGTTCAAAAGCCGATCAATACTGTTAGGGCTGACACTAGCAGATAACCCTGAACTTAATTCACGCCTTAACAAGCCAATACGTTGATTTTATTCATAAAATCCGCCTTTTCCAAAATCCCGCTAATCCAAACAGGTTTCGGTCCCAATTAGTTCAGAAAAGCGGGACTCTACTGTATACAGTTATTCAGAGCTGGAATTATACGTCCAAAGTGTTTTACTAATGTGACACTTAGACAAGCCATAGAGTATATACAGCTACTCAGGACTCTTTACAGGTTCTTTGGTTCTGGTTCTTAGTTAATTATTTACCAAGATTCATTTATTGGTGAGTTCAAATTCTGATAGTGATTAGTTGTCAGGCTATGTAACCTTTAAAATATAATTTTAGCAGTAGGTAAAACCAGTTCCACATGGTTCCATTATTTACTAGGGGATTTAATATAAACTAGTTTATTTTTAGGAAATTTTAAATATTAGATTAACTTGACCGGAATATCAGTACAAATAACACCGTACCTATAAAAATGTATAGTTAAATCACTCTAGTGGTAAAGCTTCCTGATAAATTGCCAAAGAACCAACGTCACTGTTCCGATTCCTCAGTTCCGCCGATGCTGACCATCCCCAACCAGCTGGAGGGAGCCTACCTCGGGCAGGATGTGCAGCTGGAGTGTCACACCGAGGCCTACCCCACGTCCATCAACTACTGGACCACGGAGCGAGGCGACATGATCGTCTCTGGTTCGTACACCCGGGGGTCGGTGGGAAACTCCGGTTTAAAAATAGAGTTCTGGTTTTCGAAATATATTTGTATAACCTTTTCAACAAAGTTTGCATTGACTTTCTCTTGACGCCTTTAACAGCCAAGTACAAAAATTATATCCTTAAAAAAGTGAAAAAGGAAAGTATATGTTGTTACCCTTCTTAAAGTGAAGTCTTAATATTATAGCACGTCTAAATTGTAAAACCGTTAATTACAGTTTCCGCGGCTTCAACTGGGAAATACAAAAATGGTGTGTGCTATATTCTATTATCAACATTTTAACTATATGGAATAAAAATCTGTTTTTAAGAAATAATCGGATAAGATGTCCATCAAATTAACATTGTAACTCAATTCAACACAATTACAATGAGCCGAACTGGAGCCAATATAAATTAACTATCTTTATACAAACAAAAACCAGCTCAATCGATTTATGCGTAAAAACGAAGCATACTTGAAGAAAGAAATATACTCTCTTCCTTAATATTATAGATAGATGAAGTAACAAAATGAAAACATGATCTTTTTCACTATACAATATATTATCAAAGTTTCCATAGGGAAATATTTATATTTTTAATCTAGTAAAAGGTTTTATGAAAAATATCTCCTTTTGATATATTGTATACAAACCAAAGAGAATAGTTGCCCTTCCAAAACCTTGAAATTCGTCAGTCTGGTTTACTATTATTTTAAGTTCAAGAACTGACAAAGACAAATTATTTTTAAGACTTATAGTTACTTTCTGCTTCGTCAGAGGGTTACACTTTTAAGGCAAACTAAATTTGTATGCGTGATTAGAGCAGGAACAACTTAGTCAAAAGCTGCAACAGTATTTTAAATTGATTCTTTGTTATACCCCATCTCGCTGTTTGTCCTAAATGTTTGACACCGTTGTGTTACCGTGCAGGGGAAAAGTACGAGGCGGTGTCCGTGGACAACGGCTACAGCAAGTACATGATGCTCAAGATCCGGTCCGTGGCTAAGGAAGACTTCGGCTCATACCAGTGCGTCGCCAAGAACTCCCTGGGCGAGACCGACGGCGTCATCAAACTGGACGGTGAGTCTCAAACAAAACAGCCCCTTGAAAAAAGTATAGATAACATCCTAATCCTATTATTTAATAAACAGGCAGATTTTGTGTCACACTGAGATCTCAGGACCCATTGGACCAATTTTTATGATTGAAGTTACCAATGGAAAGGACTTAATGTGTTGGTTTACAGAAATCATTAACGTTTACATTGGCCCTCAGGGCTACGCCCCAAACGCTTTAAAACGTGCAATTTTAATCTTAAGGAAGAACAATAATAATTAAATTTGAGCATTTGACAGTTTTTTAAGGTAACAAAACACAGTACAGAAACGATGTCAGCTGATTTAAGCTCACATCTGGAATGGCATCACAATTTAAAGCAACATAACCGTATTTGCTCGAATTCGAGCAGCTGGATTTGTTAGTATATATTATTGCGTAAGGGAAACGGCAAATTTATATCTTTTCGCAGGTTTCTGAAGCTACCATCTTATTGTGGTTCACTATGTAGAACTAAGACGTATAATACACTGATTGTATGTTTAAACAGTAATTCAATAACAACTTAAATTGTATTATGTTTTAAACGGTTTTGAGATAGGTTAAACTATTATTTATTATTTAAATTGACGTAATAGTTTTACAATGTATAAAGCATTATATTCAAACTCTAATTCTAAATGTAAATACTAAATTATTTTTAATTATCGAATTTTACGAATTCGAACTTAATGAAATTAAATTAAATCCATTTCCCCCTTAAATTTAAGACTTAGTTGTAATATAAATGAATATTTATCTGCACTGATTTACTTTTATTTTTATTAACTATTTTAATACCTTAAAGATATGAAAATTTCAAAAATAGTCCAGGAGACTTTTCACTTATTTCTTTTTGTGATTAGGTAAACAGATAGGAAAACCTGGCCTATTTTTGTATATTATCAAATGTAGGCCCTTCATTATATATATATATTTTTCCGGTTTTTTCTCACCATTATCATTTTATGTTTCAGAAATACCTCCTCCAGCAATAAAACCGTTTCCTAACTCAAATATTTCTGACGAGCTTGGTAACTTTATTTACAAAGGTAAGTTTTATTCACACTTGAATTTATAATCTATATTGTCAACATATATAATTTACTCAAATAACTATGTATTCGATCTTGAATGAATCTTAAAATATACTATTACTAGTAAATAATAAAAATGTACAAACTAAACATGTATTTTATCAATTAATAGTTACAACTTTGATTTGTTTCAGAGTTTTGATTAGTATACTGTTAAAATGTTACTGTTCTTTAAATAAAACTAAACAAAAAAACGCATGAACAGGCCATTGTATAAACAGTATTTGCATGTGATCCATAATTATTTTCGTTTTTGAATACCCAAAAAATAAATGTAGTTAAAATAATTACACATGATGATAATGATTTTATACTGAATCTATCCGCATTTTAGTCTTGTATTTTGTTTGGCATGCCAATCAAGAACATGTATTGGGACCAAACGTTCTCTTATCATGTGGGTAAAAGTAGCATTTGTTTATCTACATAAACTTTATACTATTTACAATTTCTTAACAAAATTACGCAAACAATGTGTTATAAATTGTAAGTAAATGTACAGGGTGTTTTCGAACTCTTTACTGAAACTTCAGGAACTTGTTCCTGGGGACAAAACAAATAAATTATGTTATATACTCAAAGGGCCTATCCCGCTCGGATCAAAAAATAAGTTATATTGGTTAATGAAATCGAGCAAGATGGACCCTATTTTAACATAACTTTTTTGTTTGTGTTGACCCTAGTAACTAGTTCCTGGAGTATCAGTAGACAGATTGGAAGCACCCTGTAGTGCACCAATGGGTACGCGTGCACACTAACCATTAATATACACTTAATCTGTATTCCTTTTAATTCTAATTACATTTCCAGGGCGAGGGAGGTTACCAGTTAGCGATGAATTGAGTAACAACGCTATCAGTGACTACCAGTGGCAAGAGTCCGGTAAGGGTCATCTTATACAAAGATTGCTTAAGTTGGCGTAATGGGACCTATACTTATCGTATAATAAAATGTTCGAACCGCCCGGAAATACAAATAACCGGCTTTCCAACTAGTAACAACAATAGGTCAACATTAACGATCATCCAGTTTACATTTGTAACAACAAGAATATACTAAAATAAATGTTAAGCATTAGCATTGATTCCGCAGGATGTATAATCAATGGTATTGGCTAATTTTAATGACTACTTTTACTTGGTCTAATTTCTTCTTATTTATCTTTCTGAAATATTTAAAATAATTTCATTTCTATATTTGTTGGAATTGCAACAAAACAATGCCCATCTAATCAATCTAAATCTTAATCAGTCCAGTAGATTTTAAGAGACTAAGTAATTTAAAAAGAGTCTAAGTTGTTTTGGTCAATGAGATCACTGTATAAAATGTAAACTTCTATTTGTTCATCACACAGTGAACATTTCAATGAAGGGAATTGTATGAGTCATAATATTTTGTATCCATCATTAGACTTATTCCAAACTGTTGTTAAATAAACGTTCTGCTCCATGACGTAATCATGTGTTATCTGTCCAGAGTACGGGGAATTTGGCTACGTACCGCCGTCTCCACGGATCCCGCTACCCGGCGTGACTGACACCGCGTCCGGCCACGTCCTCAGCTGCCGTCTGCTGCTGCTGGTGATGCTGCTCAGCTGACTGTAGACACAGACATTCTATGCAATCATTTTGCAGTAATAAATAAGTAATAGTCAAATCCAATAGTTAGTACATTTTATAAAGTTTGTAAAAACTACCTCAGGTTTTTTTTAAACTCAATGCGAGCAAAACAGTTTAAGAAAACACGTAACTGGCACGTCCTAATCACTCAAATATTCTACGGAATAAGATATATATATATATACTTAATCCTGAAAACCAATATGAAAATGTCGCAGAATGTGGGAATTAATATTGCCATATCCCAAGCTTCTCTTTCGCCTTGGTTTTTTCGTGTTTTTTGAACTGCAAGAGACGGATATCTAAACATATGATATCTAGTAAATTAGTTTAAGTGGCCAACCGCCAGTCTGAAAGCTGATGAATAGCCAAATTTTAATGTAATCAATTTGATAAGTGAAGTATCAAATAGCTTATTTGAAGTAAAACACTAAATGAATTACTATTTCTATGGCGCAAGAGTAACTTATGATTTGTATTTTCTTTAGTTTTTCAATGCTAGTAGCTTGTGTATAACGCTGAGTCATCCTAATTGTTATTAACATGACGCCAATATCAATTGACTGTCCGTAGGTCAATACTGAGAGAGCACAGGAAATAGTAATAAAATATAGCTTACCTATGGGATCTGGTGTCTTGTAAGAGTTGTATACCCTTGAGCTGAAACAGTGGGCAAACCTATTGGCATACAGCCCCACATATATTTCAAGTTTTTTTTTAATAAACCTCTAAAATACTGTTTTACTGAACGAAATCCAAAATATGCTAATACGTGTCTCTTTTTCAATTATTAGGAACCATCACCTATTTAGTTTCTTATTCAGTAATATAAAACATTATACTAATGTTCCTGTTTTGAAATAAGTTTAAACATGTTAGGTTCAATATTTTAAAATTTTATAATTTCAGTCCTATCTTATTAGTAACTGACATGTCATGATACCTACACGATGGGAAATGATATACAATCAACGAATGCTGAAAAATAACTCTAATGCTAAAAATAATGTTAAAAAGAGGGATTTTGTACTTGACTTATTTTTTTAGAGAAATTAAATCAATAACAGTTTCTTACACTCTGAATGAAACTGTATATAACAATTGTGTTAGTTATAAATAATAATGAAACTCTTAAAAATGTGTAAATAGCTTTAATTATTAACGGATTAATAAAACTAGATAATACTATAGGAACAAGGTGCTATGCATAAAATGCTATGTTAATGTTACGTTGTACTGGTATAGTTACTGTTAGCATTACAGGCCGTAAATAAACTAAGTATTATACATTTTACCTTTTCTCTGTGATTATTGTAACTATGTACATTCATTTTTGTTTATTTTACAATCATACAGTTTACTCGTTTGTAAATAATAAAACAAAATAGCTATTCGATAAAGACATATAATTATTGTGCAAATCGAAATTGATTTAGCGTTTTCGTACTATTACAAAGTTGTAGCATTTAAATATTCAGTATTGCTGATTAGGCTAAAGGTAATAAGTAAAAAATTTAAAAAAGTGTGGTAGTCCAATATAATCTATTTTGTTCTTCGAGTTACATTACAATCGATGGCGTTTTTTGTCAACACATTCCAATTTCAATATTGAGTTGGATGGTTAATTCCTTACGTTTAAAACAAATTTAAACGTTTTATATTTTACATCATTTTGACTAATTCATATCAGAATGAAGGTTTTTAAGTCTAGATCAAACTCTTAATGGAGTTTAAATTGCATTCCTTTATACTACATTTTTTATGGATTTTATGTGTACCGGGTGACCCAAAAGTACCGGTAAATTATTTTTAAACTTTTAATAACTAAAGTTCATGATTTTATTTGAAGCATAAGGTATTATTTATAGACGTTGATATCCAGATATTTTCCCCTACTAACGTCCAAGGTGGTGGTGGCACACCAAGGAAGTCCACCTATCATAAACTTAAATGTACAGGTTAACCTATTTCTAAGGGGTTATACTTATAAGGTTACTTATAAAAACATTGCTTCAAACCCAATTCCAACCAGATGATAGAGTCGGAAATGATAGCCGATCACAGTTCCCACTCTCAAGTGGCATTGTGTACTGCTATCTTAGTTTTTCCAATTATTTACTTATAATAAATTACTTTTGCCTAACATAAATATGCAAATGTGCATTAAGGGTCGTTCATTAGAGGAAGTAAAGGTCGTCTTAATGTAGGCATGGGTCATTTTATTGGGATTGTCACACGTTATCATATACCGGATCTCCCACGGGTAGTAATATCGGAAATAATCACATTTCAACATTTGTCTACTATTACTTAAATTGGAAGTTCAACCGGCTGTCATTTCCGACTCAGTAGCCTCTCTGACAACGGATGTGGAACAATGTGTTCTACTAATAAAAATATGTAAAATGAGATGTAACTTGAACTGTGTTTATATTTAGGTTTTTCATATCCTCCTCAATAGCCAGTCCCTTCGCAGTAGAGTATGATGAGAATCAATGCCTAAATTATGTCTTAAGCCCAAAAAATAATTCGAACGTTCGTTCTAAAATGTATCATAGATCATTTAGGGGCATTTAATGTGCCCAGTATAGTGAAGATGTACAATATAATGGTACGATACTAGAGGATTTTATAAGATAAAATTAAGGAGTCTCCTGGTATTACTTCTATACATTTCCTATATACCTTCTGTAATTATTCAAATATGTCCTGAGGATTTTGTTATCACGACTTGACTTTTCTTTTATACCTTCTGAATTAATAAATATGTCCTAGTAGGTAATTAACCTTTAAAAAACGTTAAGGCATAGCTGAAACTAATACCGGAAAAACTAAGTAAGACCAAATCCTAGTGTTTTATAATTTATTTGTTACCTACGTTGAATAATTTAAGCTGAAAATAATGCTTATATTCATATATTTAATATAATTTTCCAAAAGCAATAACACTTTCATTACATTACATTCACTGTTGTTGTACATATTTGCTGTAATATACTGTACAGTATTTAGGAAATAGGAGTCCTACAACAAATTGAAGTTGTGGTAGATGTACTGTAGTGTTTGTGTAAGCTATTATCTGTAAAAATAGTTGTACATATAATGTACATATGAAAATAAAAGCCTTGATTAAAGTTGTTGATTTTTTCATTTCAAAACCATGTCACCTATACTTCAGAACTTAACAGGTTTCACGTACGAGACTTAATTTTAAATATAGCATCAGTTTACTTACTTGTTTAAAAAAAGCTGATGTGATTTAAAAACTACATTTAATAGTTTGCGAAGTGCTTAAAATATGTACCATATTTTGAGAGAATTTATTATATTTTAAATTAATTTTCTTATTATGATTATTTTTATTTTAACACCATTTTTTAATATTTTTGCTAAGTTGGGCTATTAATCCAAATAATATAATTAATCAGAATATTTCACTGTGCCTCACTACCATGGTTCATTATCCTTTGATAACAAAGCTCTTATCTAAGCATGGTCAATATTAATTTGTATTACGAAATAAACATTTGTCTGACAGAATATCTTCCTCTTCCCATGTAATCTATTTTAACTAATAGTGGTTTCTGCTCTTTAACCTAAACTATGTAGTAATATCATTAACTTTCGAATCTGTGACAAAATCATCTTCAAGTCATTGAAGGATGTGAGATTATCTTTTAGCTCAGTCAACAAAGGTTTTATGTCGGAAATAATTCCCCGTAGCTGATTTTTCACAGATGATAGAACACGTTAAGACATGTATTTTTACAAAAATCCCCGGTTTCCCCCTTGTACTTCACCCCCCCCACCCACCTTTAAAGTTGATTTTGCAAGCGTTTCGGAATATGCTAATATCTCCATAACTACTGCACCATATCGAACATTCCTTTTTTTGTTGCATTCCTTATTAGTAGGTCTATACAAAACTTTATTATCATTATTTTGATAGCAGTATTTTCTTTGCAATTTATCAATAAATTAAAATTATTAATTTTTGTAATAATATTTTATTTATTATTTGCAAATAAAATTGTTTAGAGACTGCTTTTGAAGAAATATTTGGTTTGGTTATGTATAAAATATCTTAAGCTGTAAAACGATGTATAAATCAATATGGTTTAGAGAAGGGACGCGGAGTGCAGGCTAGAACAAAAGTGGGACCGCTCAACTATGTTTGGCGGTTTTGCGCATGAAATAGTGCTGTAAAAATAAGTACAAAAATTAGCACAACCTAGGATTTTGGTTCAGTTGTTGTAATTTCCTTCTGTACAACATACTAAAAGTCCTCCTCTAACATTGATGCTGTAAGAGGGCCGCCATTTTGGAAAATGGCGACCATTTTTCACTTTTTTGCTTATTACTCTTTTATTATTGATGACAGGGAGGGATGTCTCATACAAATAATGTTG
Source organism: Allygus modestus (assembly GCA_963675035.1). NCBI lineage: Eukaryota > Metazoa > Arthropoda > Insecta > Hemiptera > Cicadellidae > Allygus > Allygus modestus. The sequence goes on from OY776112.1 coordinate 298,021,312, forward strand.
GAAATTAAAAGGTGTACAAGTTTGGTTATTATAATTTTTGCTCTAAACACGACGCGACGGTTTTCGAGTTATTAATGATTCAAAGTTATAAATATATACATAGGGTGAGTCATACCACACATCCAGCATGTATAACACAAGAAAGGCTTAGTCCAAAGACATAAAATACAGTTATCTGTACTATTTCGCATATGGGAAATGTATTAAAAATATTTATATTAAAGTACTCAGGAGCTCAAAAACGAAGGTCACGAGTTTGAACCTCAAAATATTCTTGTCCGAAACTAAGGCGAATTATATATAATTTTAAAGGTCTCGTCAAAAGAAACATTTTGGAGGAATCAGATTCCAATTATCTTTATCTGTTTCAACATGGCGGCTATTTTAGTGAAAAATTATAACATTTACTAAATAACCTGTATTTTCCAAACCAACAAATATGTATTGTTTCCGATTGAACGTTACTTACTCAAAAGAAACCAAGCTTTACTCTGATATGATACATGACAGTTGTTTTAGAGCAAAATATCTACTTTAATAAAATCTAAATTTGATATTATTAATGCCTAAATTTAAGAAGTAAAATAGTACTGTATGACAAAAATCATACAATCGTAAAGGTTTTGCAAATTCTAGCAACTTTATAATTTATGAGATTTGTTATCTTGACCATCTTGACACATAGCGACCATAAGGTACAGTTGTTACACCTATTGTGGTACTTAATGTGATACAAGTTTTATATGTTAGTGAGTGGAGAAATTACAGTCTACATTAGAAGATTATATACTTACATGAAATAATCTGTTCTTATTTTATACGGTATTTATTTATGTTCAATTATCATTATAATATAATATGTGTTTTAAAATATTTATATATTTTGAAGATATTCTTATAAGGACAAAATTTAAAAAGTCAAATAGTAGAATGACCCTATATTTCTTGTATGTGGAAAACATATACAATTGCAAAGGTTTTGGGAATTCTAGAAACTTTATAATTTACGAGGTTAGTGTAAATCATAAAGTGTCTAGGATTTTTAAAACCTTGACAAATAATTGCATGATTTTTGTCTTATGCTACTATAAGGCTTTTTAAATTAGGCCTCAAAATAATATCAAAATTAGATTTTATTAAAATAGTTATTTTATTCTAAAACAACTGTTATGTATCACATCAGAGTAAAGCTTAGTTCATTTCGAGTAAGGAACTTCAATCGGAAACAATACATATTTATTGGTTTGGAAAATACAGGGTATTTCGTAAATGTCATAATTTTTCACTAAAATAGCCGCCATTTTGAAACAGATAAAGATAATTGGATTATGTTTCCTACAAAATGTTTCTTTTGACGAGACCTTTAAAATTAGGTATAATTTGCCTTAGGTTCAGACAAGAATATGTTGAGGTTCGAACTCGTGACCTTCGTTTTTGAGCACCCTATATATAGACTTTAATAATAATATTTTTTATACATTTCCCATATACGATCTAGTACAGATAACTGTATTTGATGTCTTTAGACTAAGCAGCTCTTGTTTTATACATGCTGGATGTGTGGTCTGACTCACCCTATGTATATATTTACACGTTTTTACCAAATTTCATCAAAATCGGACCTTTTTCACGAGAGTTATCGCACTCACGGACACTTATATACTTATATATATACAGTTTCGAACGAAAGGTGTTTTTGGGGTCTGGGGACCTCAAAACTAAAAGTTATCATGGTCCCGGGCCTAGGTCTTACCATGCTGACTACGGTAATATCTTCTTCCCTATAGGGGAAATTTGCTAAAAATATGTTATATAAATATAGGGGTCTATCTCACTCCGTTACTAAAGGCGGTCCCACACTACTCGCAACACGCCCGAACATTCGGCCGAACTCCGAACGTTCGGAGTATTCGCGATAAGTGTGGGAGCTGCGCGAACTTTGAATACGGGACCGAATGTTCAGTGAACGTTCAGTGAACATTCGGGCGAATGTTCAGCCGAACATTCCGACGAATATTCGGGAGGCTCCCAGACTGTTCGCGAACATGCATTATTGCATCACTGCATCATTGATAGTCAACGATCTTGTTCTACTGTGGCAGTACTATAAAACATGCGTATTTATTTGTATGCGTACCGTATTTATTTGTTGTGCTTTCAAGTAAGTATTAAATACCACTTAAGTGGTCAGTGGTAATGAATAATCATAATAATTAAATGTCAATCTCTAGTTGTACTGACAAACTATGCGTATGTCAGTTATAATTATAGCTATAAATAAGTTATTTTACTGTTATTTGTGTAAATTGAAGTTTTGTTTTAAGTCACAGAGGGTTGACATTTATTAGTATACTGTCGACGGATTCTGCAGGATTCAGGGCTTGAGTCACTTCTTCAACTCAGCTACACTATTTGTTCAGTGTGTTGAGGCAATGTGTTGTTTTAAATCATTCAGTTCATACAATCACTTGCGTTTTCGCGGCAGCAGATTGACGCCACCCTCAATAATGGACATTTTAATTAATTATTTATAGAATATACAAATAAATCCTTTAATACGGAACCCTTAATTATTGTTCCTACAAATCCTTTATTTTAATAGTAGTTGAATTTCTTCCACACTCCAAAATCAGTACCGGTCACAGTGGTGAAGGGGGTACAACTACTCAGGGTAAAAAAACATTTGTTTGTTGTCACAGCACCTAAATAAATCTGTTTTTTTTCAAATTAATATAAGTGTGTCATCTATGTTGAGTAAACGGCAGTGGAATCGAATTAATTTACCTCAGTTATTTAACAAGAAGCTTCCAAGAATTACATCAATCGCATCGGCGGCGTGGTACAGGTGCACAACCAGTCTGTCATTCCCACGTTGAAATTTTCCCCGAAAACAATAGTTTTTTGAGTTATCTCTTTACTAATATTATTGTTCAGTATATTCCTTATTGTAAGAACTTGTAAAAGCTTGACTGTTAATAAACCTAATACATAAATGTTTATGTCGAATAATAAAATAATGTCCAATATGTGATAACCTTTTTTATAATGAATTAAGGTTTAATGAATCAGATGAGTACTTAAACACATGTTTACAGTAGGATTTTAATCAGCTGTACGAAATACTGGTATCAGCTAGTACTTTATATATTTATATTTGATTTTTCTTTGGAAAAAATAGGCTTCTTATATTTTCGTTAGTTTCTTCTACACGACTAAATTCTACACCTTTTATAATTTATTACATCAGGAGAAGACATAATTACTCGATGTTAATTAATTGCCGAAAAATGAAAACATTGTTATTAATATGATTATCATGAATTAATTATAAACAAGTCGAATACAAAGCGTTTCGTTGTGCACACAGAAGGCAGAGTGGTCAACAATGGACGATCGCCGCGTCAACGCCCAAACTAGCAGTTATTACAGCTGATTTCGAACAATTGTTTATAATCAGCTGATTAACAAAATCAAACAGGCGTGTATCTGCTATTGCAGAAAAAAATACGACTGTAGATACAACAATAGTGACATTATCCGTAGAGTCGTCCATTTTTTCACGACAATGCTCGTTGGACACGACGGACAATGCAAAAACAGCTGATTGGAATTTATTTATGTTCGAGGGAATGTTCACCCGAACATTCCCCCGAATGTTCGGTGGGTGTTCGCGAGAAATGTGGGAGCTTTAAGGCGGTCCCACACTACTCGCGAACACGTCTGAACATTCGGCCGAACATTCTCCAGAACATTCAGCCGAACATTCTATCGAACATTCACTGAACGTTTGGCCTGATGAACCTCGAACACTTCTTGCGAACACCCACCGAACATTCGGGGGAATGTTCGGGCGAACATTCCCTTGAACATAAATAAATTCCAATCAGCTGTTTGCGCATTGTCCGTCGTGTCCAACGAGCATTGTCGTGAAAAAATGGACAACTCTACTGATAATGTCACTGTTGTTGCATCTACAGTCGTATTTTTCTGCAATAGCAGATGCACCCCTGTTTGATTTTGTTAATCAGCTGGCTATAAACAATTGTTGGAAATCAGCTGTAATAACTGCTAGTTTGGGCGTTGGCGCGGCGATCGTCCATCGTTGACCACTCTGCCTTCAGTGTTCACAAGGAAACGCTTTGTATTTGACTTGTTTATAATTAATTCATGATAATCATATTAATAACAATGTTTTCGTTTGTTGGCAATTAATTAACATTGAGTAAATATGTCTTCTTCTGATGTAATAAATTATAAAAGGTGTAGAATTTATTCGTGTAGAAGAAACCAACGAAAATAGGAGAAGCCTAACAAAATCAAATATAAATATATCAAGTAGTACTAGCTACTACCAGTATCTTGCAGAGCTGATTAAAATCCTACTGTAAACATCTGTTTAAGTACTCACCTGATTCATTAAACCTATTGCCCATAAGAGGAACGTTGCAACTTTAAGGGTGACTGGGGCGAAGCCCTAAGGAATTGCTAAGATGGGACGTTGAAACGGAGCAGACAAGTCGACAGACAGTCACCACCTTTCTTTTATACATGTATAAGATAGTATAATTCATTATAAAAAAAGGTTAACAAACATATTGGATATTATTTTATTATCCGGCATAAACATTTATATATTAAGTTTATTAACAGTCAAGCTTTTACAAGTTCTTACAATAAGGAATATACTGAACAATAATATTAGTCAAGAGATAACTCAAAAAACTATTCTTTTCGGGGAAAATTTCAACGTGGGAATGACAGACTGGTTGTGCACCTGTACCACGCCGCCGATGCGATTCTTACCCCGGCGATGCAATTTTCTTGGAAGCTTCTTATCTCTTGTTAAATACTTGAGGTAAATTAAATCGATTCCACTGTCATTTACTCAACTTAGATGACAGACTTATATTAATTTGAAAAAAGAAACGTTTGGGTGTTGTGACCACAAACAAATGTTTTTTCTCCTTGAGTTGTCCCCCCTTCACCACTGAGACCGGCTCTGATTATGGTGTGTGGAAGAAAATCAACTACTATTTAAATAACGGATATGTAGGGGCAATAATTAAGGGTTCCGTATTAAAGGATTTATTTGTATCTTCTATAAACAATTAATTAAAATGTCTATTATTGAGGTTGGCGTCAATCTGCTGCCGCGAAAACGCAAGTGATTGTATGAACTGAATGATTTGAAACAACACATTGCCTCAACACACTGACAAAATAGTGCAGCTGAGTTGAAGAAGTGACTCAAGCCCTGAATCCTGCAGAATCCGTTGACAGTATACTAATAAATATCAACCCCCTGTGCCTTAAAACAAAACTTAAATTTACACAAATCTTTTATTTATAGCTATAATTATAACTGACATACGCATAGTATCTCAGTACAATTAGAGATTGACATTTAATTATTGATTATTCATTACCAATGACCACTTAAGTGGTATTTAATACTTACTTGAAAGCGCAACAAATATATGGTACGCATAGAAATAAATACGCATGTTTTATAGTATTGTCTCAGTAGAACAATATCGATGACTATCAATGATGCAGTGATGCAATAATGCATGTTCGCGAACAGTGTGGGAGCCTCCGGAAT